>DWME01002557.1:0-20484 GCA_018244795.1 Parelbella ahira ahira | reverse complement strand
CAGGTTTCCTCACGATGTTTTCCTTCACCGTTAGCAAGTGATATTTAAATTTAAAACGCACTTTTATAAAGAGGTGCACGCCATGGATTCGAACCCAGGACCCCCGGAACGAGAGGCTGAATTCTTAACCACTAGGCTACCACTGCTTATTGACGATTGTATTGCAAAAAAAGCAAGAAATAACAGACAGTAATTAGGTCGAGGTAATTTTCATACAACATAGTTTCTGAACAATAATGACATTGGAACAAAATTTGTATAAATAAGATTGGTGTCGGAATTTCTAATATACCGATTTCGATTTCAGCGAACTCCGTAAAAGGAATAATACTAATATCCCGGATTGATTTACATGAAATTGTAATGGAATTTACAAATAAAGTCAGATACAAATCTAGTACTTTACATTTTCAGTAAAATCTGGTACCCTAAATCATTAATAGATAATCTCGATAAAAATATAAGTACTTAATCGTTTAATTAAAATGATAACAACATCTGTGTAATGTAAGTAGATAAATATAATGAAACCAATGCAAAATCATTCGAATGTAAGTTGAAGATGGCTGTGAATATAATTCTAATATTAGCTGCTGTGGTTACCGTAGCAGCAGCAGGGAAACACGATGTGTATACAGGGTGCGTACTTTGTCTTTCTAAATTAAATTCCAATAAAAAAATTAAATAGCTATAGCGTATTAGTGAAATAAAATTAACCAGAAATTGCCCAACTGAGGGTGGAGGCATAGTTCTCTGAGCATATATGAGCAGAGGTATATATCATGAACATTAAATGTTTGGGATGAATTGAAATTGAAATTATCTTCGACAAAATAAATTAAATCAATTAGTCTTAAATGGTTTTCTAAGTGCTTTAATATCATCCAATGTAATTATCAAAAAAACAAAATAACTAGATGAACGGTTAAGAGAGTAAAAACGATGAAGGAAGACATCTTGAGGAAACCTGCATATTAGAGTATTTATAAAAAAAAATATTCTCCAAGCCGTTTGAAGTCTGTCAAGCCGCAATTGGCCAGCATGGCAGATTATGACCTTAGCCCTTTTATTATGAGAGGAGACCCGCGTTCCTTCAGTGGAATGATAAAAGGGTCGGAAACTCGGAAGCTAAAATAATTAGCATTATAGAATAAAGAAGAAACGTAATAATAACATTTTATTCTAAAGGTGCTCAGTTCACGGAGTGCAACTACGTGCTCGCGATGACTTGAAACTTCTCTATGAGTTACAAATGGAATTGAATGTGGATATATGGCAATATGGATTCCCAGGAATGAGAGACGCTTTCGTCATGGTTACCACAGAGAACAGGCTGACGTTCCTGGACCGATTGGATGCAAGTGGGGTGACACATTACTTGCATATTGCTGATGTGGTCAAGTAAGATTAATTTCATAATTTTGTAAAATTATCATGAACAAGAAACAAAATTACAAAGGCGATGTTAACAAAAAGTTTTGTATTTCCCCCTTCAGTAATGTACCGATAAAAATTGGGAGACAAAATCATATACTATAGAATACAAATATACTGTATATTTTCCTTACAATTTCTCAGGAGCCTGGAAGAAGAAGATGAAGAATTAAATAGGTGGAGACAATCTAGAAGCAATTTAGTTCCTTTCGAAAACTATCCTCGTCACGCAAAGGTTTGTATGAATATTTAGATGCAAAATCTATTAAGGTGGCAATAACATTTTGACGATATCAACCGTATACTTTTGTAATTATTTAAAGGTAGATGCATATCTAGAAAGAATAGCTGAACAGTACCCACAGCTGGTAACTCTAGTCGACGCCGGATCCAGTTTTGAAGGTCGTTCCGTCAAATACTTGAAGGTACGTTTCATATATTTTTTCAACATGTTGTTGGAATTGTACTAAGCTGAAATTACTCGTCCTATTAATAAACCATTCTTTACATTAGTACGATCCATGTATGTTTGAAACATTTTAATGTCTGGATATCTCCACAAACGGTCATCTGATCCCAATTTAAGCATGGAGAGAGATTGTGGCATGGTATCCGGATGGCTGATAAATACATACTTACATGACATTTTTTAAACCCAGATAGAACAAAAATTTGTGCTCATCACACAATAATATCATATGAAATATATGACAAACTATTTAATTTGCTTTTTCTATTAGATTTCCACAACGAATTTCACAAATGACACAAAACCGATTTACTTCATCGACGCTATGATCCATGCGCGAGAGTGGGTGACAACTCCAGTTGCTTTGTATGCAATTCACAGACTCGTTGAAGATTTGAACGAATCTGACAGAGATCTGCTTGAAAACGTCGACTGGATTATCATGCCATTAGTCAATCCTGATGGTTATGAGTTTTCGCATACAGATGTAAGTAATTTAGACAATATTTCGTTCCGCTTTAAATTTTTTCTTGAACACTATAATATTTACTAGCTTAATTTCTCGTTTCATAAATTCGTGATTATGTTGTAGAATAGTTTTCTTACATTAAATACCTATTCACATACCGTTGCCACAGTGAATAGATGAGAGTACAGTTCAAAGTTATTCATGAATGTTTTAATCTATCTATGTATATCTATCATGGTTGCAGTAATTCTTTAGCATTACTGAGCCGCTTTCTTTTCATATGTTAATACATTTTTATTACTGAATAAATTTAACTTATGGTCCCTAATTTAGTTCCGGTTGTGGCGTCGGACACGCTCCTTCTATCCTCAACTCAATACTACCTGCTACGGCGTTGACGGCAATAGAAACTTTAATGTCTCCTGGAACACTATTGGAGTTTCTTCCAACCCTTGTTCTGACGTCTTTCCGGGTCCTGAACCCTTTTCTGAGCCAGAGACGGGCTATGTTCGAGATGTGCTTCACGAACATCGTGACAGAATACAACTGTACCTGGATGTTCATAGCCACGGAAATTATGTGTTATTCGGTTTTGGTGATAGAAGTTTACCGCCAAATGCTGCTCAAATCCACCATGTTGGAGCAGCAATGGGTGCAGTAATGGATGCAAATAAACTACCGGAAGCTGGATATTATTTAGTTGGAAACAGTGCTCTAGTTCTCTATGTATCTTCAGGAAGCGCCCAAGACTATGGTCAGGTAAGGTTTAATCATTTGGCTTATACCAATATAGAAAGAATTATATTAAAAATAATTCTGTTTCCTCAAATTTTCCTTATCAAATTATCTGATAACCCATTGAAATTTATATTATTGTCGCATTAGCGAACACGGCCGACACAATGTTAATCAGATAAGGAATATCTGGGTTCAATAGATAACACATTTTTATACAAAGATAAGGTAAGCTGCCCAGACAGTATTTAGGTTTTGCTTCTAAAATAATTCTCAATTCTGACATTCAAATATTCCATTAAAATTATTAACCATTAATATTCATTATTAGTATGTAAATTAATTATCCATTAAATATTCAAATTACACAAAGGTATCAATCAAGCTAAATTAAGTTTTTTTTTTTCTCAAATATTCACAAGAATAAAAGTATGATGAATTTATTTGTGTATTTCACTATCATTTCACTATCATAATTCTTAAATGTTTTACGAAGTAACTATTTTTACAAGGTTGGATTCTTACAGCAATGGGACTGAACTGATACTATCCACTAATTAAGTAACAATCCAGCATAAGCGTGATCTTTAGTATTCTAGATCACAAAGTGGGATCGGCGGAGACACATGGACAAAGTCCATTACAATATACTTTATTGGATAGCAACACAAAGATTTGCAATTTTAAAAATGACACATTATGTACAATTAATATAATATTTAGGCTATACGAATTACTAAAAACCTCTTTTAGCAAACAAGCACTTTACCTACGACTAATACATAAATAAAATTCTAACAAATCAATATGAAAATTCTAACATTCCTAAATATGGATCAACCTCTTGTAATATGAAACATGAATATATGTAATTACTTCGAACATTATGTTAAACACAATATACTGGTAAATAACGGTGTATTATGTAGTGATGTGAAAATTAAACCAAAATTTGGTGGTATGCTTCAGGCTGTTGGTGTTCCATTCTCCTACACGCTGGAGCTTCCAGGGTACGGGTACGGCTTCAGCGTTCCGCCGCGGTTCATCGAGCATATCAACAAGGAGACCTGGAAGGGAATTGCGGCATCTGCTCGCATTTCAGTAATACATTACAGAGCCAGGAGACGGAGTTAGATGTATTTAATTAAGAATAAATTTTTCGAGCAAATTATAATAGTGTATTTTATGCAAATTTCATTTTTATTTGTGGAACAGAACCGTACAACTTTGTTGGAATATCCAAAGAGTTACATGATATCCTGGAGCAATACTTATTGTCAATAAATGTATTGTAATAATCGATAATTTTTATGGTAATAGAGGTATAGTAAACGACTCTAGATAAAGTTGTAAACCTAAAATCGTCTGTAGACATCGAGAACTTAGTGAGGATGGCCGTTAGTACAGTATTATTTGGAATTATCCTCGTGTTCAATTTAGTTTTAGCTAGAAAACATGATCTGTATACCGGGTAAGTTACTCCGCCTTGTATGTAAACTTATCTTTCATGTCAGAATATTACAATAATAGTGTTTTAGTAGTTAAAACAATCCACGTCATCGAAAATGAAGTTTTGAAAGTTTCACTGACAAGAAATTTTTAACATTATGAAATATACATTTATTTTGCTAATTTCTTATTCATTTTAATGTACTCATACTCGAGAATCGTCAACATTGTTTATACATTAACAGGTATTCAGTTCATGGAGTGAAACTTCGTGATGCAGCAGATAAAGAAGCCCTTCTAAATTTAGAGAATACATATAATTTGGACATTTGGAATTATGGAACTCCCGAGCTAAGAGATGCTGTAGTCATGGTATCTCCAGAGAATAGCCCGCAGTTTCTCGATCAGTTGGACGCTATTGGTGTGACACATTACTTACATCGTGCTGACGTCGCTAAGTATGATTGTAACTTCAATTTTACATTGAATAATATTTATTTATGACACTTATTATCATTTACTATGTACGATTAACTTACAATTGTATCTTCGATTTTCCATATTTATGAAAATTTCCTTCAATAAATACATATATTTTTGCTATCCTATGCGAGTAGCGTTTTACGGATTTCATTTAAAATTTCTTTAAGCAACTCACACGCATCTTTTAATTTTATATACATAATATAGTACAACATCACGCCTTACGTCTTACATCAGTTATGTTATATGTACATATGTACGTCCCGCCCTGTAGGGTAAACCTACTGCTGTACACCAGGCACAACTCCTTGATGTTAGTAGGAATTTCAACAAAAAAACACAATAATACTTCACCTGGCACGGGGATCGAATCTAGCACCTCTCGATTAGCAGCAGTGTTTGCAATCACTCGACTAACGAGACAGTCTTTGATTTTATTAGAATCTTTATTAAAACTTCTTGTAATACATTTAAAATTTTTGCCTGTTAAGTCCACATCTTTAAAATCTGAGCAACCCTCAACATTGATTTGCAACCAGTTGTACTCCACTATTTTTTTAAACGAATGGTTTTGATTCAGGTATCTGGAAGAGTATGACGCATCAATTGCAAACTGGAAACTAAGCAGAAATCATAGAATGGTACCATTCGAAGACTATCCACGATATGCGGAGGTAAATATATTAAAATTTATTCAACGGCTTACACAAAACTCAAATGATTCATGTCCTTTTTTATACGAAGAATTTACCGTCAGTTGGATTGCCTGTCGGTCCTTTGCACGTCAATGCAAAGCCGGACGTTGTGAGTCCAAAACCGAAGTAGGAAAAATATTTGTGTAATCAGCAAGAACTTTTTGCGTATGGGTGTTAAATTATCTGTGTTTGTTTTTATTAATGTATATACATATATACTTTATTAATTGTCTGCTGTGATAGATTTAACAGAGACTTTAGACTGCATGGTTTGAGATGAGATGGCAGTATGAGTCATTGTAAAATATTCTATTACTTGCTTAATCTATTTCTAGTCTTCTCTGTTTTGCTTGCACTGACTAATAGCTTTTGAAAGAAAATTTGAAAAAAATTGTGTTGAACATTAACCGCAAGTAAAAATGTTATTCCACAAAACTAACGTTTTATATTTGTGAGTCAAAATATTAATTGAAGCAAACAAATTATTATTGTATAATGGTGTAAAAAATAGAGTTTATTTTTCTCTGTTGTCTGTTAAGGTGGATGCTTACATGGAAAGAATAGCGGCTCAATACCCTTCCTTAGTAACTATCGTCAACGCGGGATCTAGTTTTGAAGGACGGGCAATTAAATATTTAAAGGTAAATATCACCTATTGTATTAACCGTAATGTTTGTTACATTGGTTTAAATAATAAATTAATAATTAGGTTTCAAATTAACTTTTATAACGAAATTTTAATTAGAAACAAATATATTAGTTGGTAAAAGTGAAGTCAAAGTCTCACGAAGAAACCAGAATACGAATAAATTTTAGTTTATATTAAAACTTGACTTGACAAGCAGCGCGTTAAGGGCAAACCGTCAAAATTTTCTCAAGACCAAGGCAAGACTTTAAAATAGTTGAATGATCGGGAAACAGGGATCGGCTGTGAAATTTGTTAATTACTGTAACATTTCTGAAAATTTGCCTACAGGGTGCACCGTTGGGGAATTGAAACTAGTACTGCTTGAATTCCATCTGGATTATTTTATCATTTCACTTTTGCAGCTCGGGTCTCCTCACAAAATGAGAGGGTTAAAGCAATAGTCTTCCACGCTGACCAAGTACGGGTTGACAGAATTCACACGCTTTTGAGATTTTTTTTTGTTAACTTTAAGGTGTGTTGCAACGCTGGCCTATATAGAGAAAAACAAAACTTATAAAAGAACATAATGATATTCACCAATTAAGGGATTCCTAACCCAAAACCCGTAAATAACGATCTAATAGTACGTAAGCAAATAAAAACAAATAGGTACTCATCTGGAATATTTAAAATATAAAATAATGATATTGGAGTAATAGCTTATTATTATATTGCAACATAAGGCACGAAAATAAATTGACAGTGAAGGCAGATGCCGTATACATTTCAGTTATATCGCTTTCTTTCACCAACAGCCTTAAAACCTCTTGGGTCATACCTTTTGAAGTTTAAGGAATAACTTTATTAAATACTTGATTGTATGAACCTCCCAGCTTTTGCCTGTGACTTCGTCGCGTGGAATAGTCGCTTCGGGAAGGATTTTGAACAAATACTTATTTTCTTCTTATTTACAAACCAAATACAAAATTTCATTGTTTTATTGTGGATAATCACGAACTCTGATGCAAACTTTCTTTCCCTATTTCAACGCCCTTAACCCTTTATTTCGCGATAAAATAAAATCCTACCCTAGGATTCAAATTATTTTTGTACTAAATTTGATCTAAATCGGTTCAGCGGTGTTACCGTGAAGAGGAGAGACAGACATAGACGGACAGACACACTTTCACATTTATAATATTAGTATGGATTTGTTGTCTAGTTCTATTAATGTCATTGAAAATTAATCCTCGTCCATCAACTCTTACACGAACGTCACTTTCGATATTGTATATCTATGTTTTAAGTTACAAATTCGATCCGCTCGAACTTCCAAATCTTAGAATATGTTCGTTTGTCATTACTGTTCTTAAGTTTAATTTCTTTTTTCTAGATAAACGTCTTATCAGTTATCAGTTTCTATTTAATTTCTCAGATATTTCTCTTATTTTGCCTCCAAAATATATTTATTCAATATCTTCATTGATGAAGTGAATTTGTGAGTGACACTTGAACTTTATCAATTTAATGAATTTAATTTAATCAATTTACATTCCAGATTTCGACGACAAATTTCACAGACACCAGCAAGCCTATATATTTCATGGATGCAATGATACACGCCAGGGAATGGGTCACGACGCCAGTGACTCTGTACACCATCCATAGACTCGTTGAGGACCTAAGGGCTGAAGATAGAGATCTACTGGAAAACATCGACTGGATCGTATTCCCATTGGTCAACCCTGATGGCTACGAGTACTCTCACACTGATGTTAGTAAGTTATATAAAGTCAGTCTAAGACTCTTCGTACTATGTAACAGAGAAGGATGAAAAGGATGAGCATGAGATTAGACTAAGCACTAGATAAGACAGAATAATAATAAGACTTTATATGAATAAATCCACTTCCTGTATCATTAGCCATTACTTACATGAACAAACACACCATGTCATTTAAAACACATGCACATGAACCCATAATATATACTATATATTTTAGACCACGACGAAAAAAACTTCGCAAAGAAACGTTTAGGGCTATATTATTCACCGTAGTGTTTCCAAAAAGAAGGGTAGTCTGCCGAAAAGCAAGCAGTCTACCCGCGTGTTGATAGATTAGATACAACAAGAGGCTTAACATGAGAGAGAGTCCTCGATAAAAATAGGGGAACCTAAGCTAATAACAGATCATTTCTTTAAAATAATTGTTTTCATTTTTTATTTACTTTTGACTAAATTTTTACGAGTATGTGGTGGTATGGCAAATTTTAAAACGTAAAAAAAACGTAACATCACGAATGTAATCTCCGAAGAGTTAGGCAGAGCAGTGTACTCCAAATTCGTAAATCCTAAATGACAGGCGTGATGTTATGTAGTCTTTGTATTATTAATATAATCTCTACCTGCGTGATAATCCTATACTTATACATACATAGTTCAGTTTTTTTCTTTATTAATAATAATATAATTGATTCAATTACCTTTTCTAGGAGCGTCTCTGGCGTCGAACTCGTTCGTACAACCCGGCAGTCAGCACAACTTGTTACGGAGTTGATGGGAATAGAAACTTTAACGTTTCTTTTAATACACTCGGAGTTTCGTCAGACCCCTGCTCCAATACATATCCTGGGAGCGCGCCGTTCTCCGAAGTCGAGACGGGATACGTCAGGGACATCCTTCTTGAACATCAAGGAAGGATACAAATATTTTTAGACATACACAGTCATGGCAACTATGTTCTGTTCGGGTACGGCGACAACAGTCTGCCTGGCAACGCGGCTCAAATCCACCACGTAGGAGCCGCAATGGGAGCGGCTATTGATGCTTTGAAACTGCCTCAAGCGGGTTTCTACCTGGTCGGTAACAGCGGATTAGTATTATATCCTACATCAGGCAGCGGTCAGGATTACGCACAGGTATACGTAAAGTCCAATTATTCTTTATTAAACACAAAAAACGGAATAATTAAGACAATAAACATTTTAAGAGATGGCGAAACATACAAAAATCGCTACCAACCTTATGGTGATGTTATAATTACGATATTATTTTACAACCAATTAGTAACTGTTATGGTTATAAAAGCATACTTTTTATACTTCCAGTTGGTTGGGGCGGCTTTCTCTTACACACTGGAGCTGCCCGGCTATGGGTACGCCTTCTTGGTGCCACCAGAGTTTATCGAACAGATCAACGTTGAGACGTGGAGAGGTATCGCAGTGTCAGCTCGCATCGCTGTTACGTATTATAGAGCAAGGCAAAACTGAAGAATAAAATATACATGTCTGTTTTGTTGTTTTATTAGTACAATAAATATTTTGTACAATAGGCTCACCATCTATTCCATGGGACGTAAATGTAACTGGTGAAACGTGGGAGTGTACCTACTACATCCCTCTGCCTTCACAAATCACACTAATATTCATACCAAGTGGGAATCGAATCCACATTGCTAAACTCAACCGTCTAGCTTGTCAACTACTGGATCAACGGACTGGTGACTTGCTGCATTCGCCTAAATGAAAACGGTCTGTTAAGTTAAGCAATACTGTTGTAGTTTGATCTGGATATCTGCCTTAAGTAAACATCAAACGTATTGGCGTCCTACTACATAAGCCTATGTCCAGCAGCACTTAGGTCTAAGCTATAAGCTTTTCTAATAACGAGGAATGGATGTTGCCCCCAGGGAAGGTCTTAAAAGATTACAGCGAAAGAAGTAGAAAATTATTTCAAATATCTTCTCATATAATGGAAAACATTGAATGAGTGATCAAATCACAGCCGATTGGGTTTAGAAGGGTAATATTAATCACTAAAGTCATTTGTATATCGCAAGTAAGCACTAACATGATATTTTTGGGAATTGAAACATATCCTAAGAGGATAATTTAGAGAATAGAAATATGGGTAAGTACATGAAAATTCAAACGTTTCATGGTTCTGAATTGAAAATTATTAGGTAAGTATTACTTGGAAATTTTAATTGTTCAATTCGCGACACCGATTGAAACGTATAAAATTAGCAAACTTTTGACAATAGATACAGATCGTTTCAAACAAGAGTTCATTGCAGTTCTACATTATGTTCTAAAAACAAAACATGGCCAGATGGTACAAAGCCAAGCGTTTCATTGACGCAAATTAAGCAAGGTTTAAACTTTTAATTGTATCATCAGTAAACTCGTATAGATTTGACGCACCAGAAGTTTTGAATTAGACAGGGGAAGAAAACCACACTAGGTATAGCTATAATTTGATTATTTATAACAATCTTCTTTCGAAATGGATTCCGGAGTAAAACAGTGCAAGATATTTTGCATTAAGGTTTTTCTATGTTGGATTCCAGAACGTCGAGAAAAAAGTATTACATTCAGATGAAACGGCACAACGCAGCTAGTTTTGTATGTAATATTTTTAAGAAATTGAGTATTACGATAGGACTTAGAACATAGAAATCCTATCGTAAATAAGTTTTAAATTAGAACCTATACTAAATTGAGTTACGCTACCAATAGCACAGGTGAACGCGTGCGCTGCAAAATCAAATGACGCATTCATGCGACGTTGCCAAATCGTGCAATTGTGTTTATAACAAATGCTACTCTAAATCAAAGCAATACGTCTTTCTTTCGGTTGTTAGAGTTCACACACCTGGTGCTGTCACTCCATGCGCACAGATATGAAGTCACCGTATTCCAACTAACATGCTTTGTATGAGTTGTCTCACGTTATAAACCAACGTGTTCCAACTGAACTTGGTTTTGAACACTGTTTCATTTTGTGTCTGTTAAAAAAGTTACGATTTATTCCTTCCTTTTCTGTAGCGATTGTCACATGTCGTTCGAGTCTGTGTTGCGCTAACGCGTGTTATTTTGAATGTTTACATTTTTTTGTGCTCCAATTAAACGTGGAAATGTTTTTGTCTTACGAGGTTGTCGCGACTTTTGGAATTTCAGCGGTAAGTGTTGCTTATAATTTTAATAACAAAAAGATAAATTACCTTGACAGACAATTGAAAAGATATACCTATTATTTTGTACTTAAATGTGTGTTACTGTGTCAGATTTTTATGTATTGTTGACAATGTGCACACAAATATGTTGTACAGATAACTTACTGACTTACATTAGACATGAAGAGTTATTTTTTGCTTATTTACTGATTTATTTAATAAACATTGCTACTTGTTTCTCCTTTGAAATGTTGCAAATATGATTTTGTTTAAACGAGTTCTATTATATAAGTATGCATATATATTTACGTTCATTTAAATATTTAAGCCTTATGTAAAGTATGACCCTAATCATTTAATTAATATAGTAAGTAATAATTATACCACAATTATTAACAGAGTATCAAATTAATTTAGGGATAAGTTAGGTATTAACAAACTCTAAAAGTTTAAACGAGTTTCAAAGAAGTAATTATGATAAGTAATTGCTTATCTATTTATTTAATGACTTTTTGATCAACATTAAGTTAGTAGACTTTTAGTTAGTGTGTTTTTAGATGAATACAAAACGTAGGATCCGATTAATAATTTAAATTCGTTATATTAAGTAAAGATATGTATTTAATGAGAACACCGCAGCGCTTAGGAAAAATCAATCCTAGAATTATTATAAGGAATAAAGCTTTCAAATTGTTATTGAAGCAATTGCAAATTTGGCTGCCTCATTGGTCGAGTGGTTACAAGCGCGACTGCCGATCGGGAGGGCCTGGGTTCAAATCCCGGGTCGGTACTATTGGAATTTTCTAATTTAGAATTTGTAGTAGTGACTTAAAGGTAACGTGGTAAAACGTGGGAGTGTACAACACTCTCCTGCCTACCCCTTCGGGAATGAAAGGCGTGATGTTACGTTACAATTTTAAATATTCCTAACCTGCTTCTAGTAGCGATAAAATTATGCCTGTATTTCCTCGAAGAGGTAGGCATAGTAGTGTAAGACTGGCACGTTTCACTAGCTATGTTTCTACGCCCCGGAAAAGAGGTTGGTAAGCCTATTGTTTTAAACCGACCACATACTCAGGCTCCGTACTCTTGCTATGAATTTCAATTTACAAAAACCCAATATTTTGCCCGATCAAGGATTCGATCCCGGGACCTCATGATCAGCTATCGCGCTCTCAATTCGTAAACCAACGAGACAGTTCAAATAATAATACATTACTTGCAAATAATATTACATAATATGTAGGTACTATGGCAATAATATACCCGGATTTTCTACCTTTTCTGGCCTCTTAATCCACAACATCGTAAACACTTCTAAGATAGTCTTCTTTCTATTCTGGATATCTGGTTCTATACTTCAATCCAATAAATCCTATACGGGCTAAAAGAATCCCTAGGCTACAGAACTATCCCATCAAATAACTTAGACGCTGCATTACTACATATTGCTACTCCGTAAATAAATTCAACCACAACTATTTAACATTCGGACCACGTCTAAAACTCCAAACGGTTAGAATACAGATAATAAATTATGCGGCAACTATATAGTTATATATGTAAATTTCGTCAACTAGTTTCCTCAACGTATCCACCAATATGTAGTATAGATTTACAAGTTAACTCATAGCTTACGTCAATAGTTAGTATAATGTACCTTTTCTTGTAATTATTATAGCGTAGTGGCTTACGAAGTACTACATACTCCAAGTACTGAGTACGGAGTTTATAATTGCGGGTATTGTACTTCAAGGCTCGTCTGTATATGGGATGTGTAAAGTAAGTAGTGAAATATAGAAATACTCAAATGAGTGTAGTATTCCCGGGAGAAGGGGTAAGCAAAAGCCTATCCCATATGGGATATACAGGCGTGATGTTATGTTATAGTATAGACGCCTGCATCTGCTGTAGCAGCTTAAAGTTCCCTTCCGTAGTGAGACCTCCGTCTCTATAAAGTGATACCTATACGTATAAGATCTAACACTACTTGCTATGATAATCAAGAAAAACATCCTGAAGAAACCTACACATTTTAGCGATCGTCATTATATTGTTTGAGACGTTTGAAGTATGTCAATCCGTACTTGACCAGTTAGCGGCCAAGAAGGGCTATGATCTTAATCCTTCTCATTGAAGTAGAAAATCCGTGTGTGACAGCGAAGAATGTAAGACTAGATGGTGATGATGATAATAATGATGATGATAAGTATGATGATAATGATGATGACAACGATGATGAAAATGATGAAGTTCTTTAATTTCTTTTTTATATTAGCTATAATATACTTACTATATAATATAATTACTGCTAAGTAACAAATGGACTTGTAAGCTCCTAAACTACCAGCTGATGTAAAGTGGTCACTGTCACCATACATTCAGATTTCGCTTTGCTATGAAGTACTACTTGTGACTTAAGGTGCTAGGAGATACATCTGAAGATTAAATCCACACTTTAATCGATGTATCGGTTTGTGTTTGTCAGAAAAATCTGAATACCTACTATTCAAGATCAACGGATTAGATATAAAACTACGTACCTACGTTGAACTGTTTTAGTCATACAGAAGACTCATACACAAAGTTTGAAAGAAACCTGGCTTGGTTTGAACGAGACCTAGTAAAATGATAGTGGTCTAATAGAGATCTAAAATATGCTTTTTGATTTTCCAGTTGCTGTCTTTCGCAGTGTCGGCGACGCTGCTGCTCACGATAGCAGCAAGGCGAGGGCTGCTTAGGGCGGGCGGTACCAGGTCACCGCTGCTGGTGCCACCCAGTCTAACGCGACCTGAGAAAGCACCGGAACTCACACCTTTGGCTACCTCCACATAATTGAGAACTTCAATGGGCGGTGTGGAAAATATGGAACTGCAAATTGGTTATTATTAACATGTGGTACGGAGGATTTAACATGTGATATAGAAGGAACGCTTGCTAAAGCTAGTTTTCAGGCGGGGCATTTGATATTAATTTTTGGAAATATTAACAATAAATCGTCCATTTATGATTATTAACTATTAGCATTAATACAAAACTAATTACTTTAACGTTATTCGAACTTGAGAATTATATTAATAGAGTTTCTTTTTTTTTCTAATACCGAAGCGTGGATATGGGACCAGAATATTTTTTATTTGAAAACCATAACAGATCTTTATGTACATATTCAGTTCCACATATTATATCTAATGTAAAGTTGCTTTCAAAATTGACTTGCTTCGTATTCTCAAACTCGTATGTTG
The DNA here is from genome assembly GCA_018244795.1 of Parelbella ahira ahira. Lineage (NCBI taxonomy): Eukaryota > Metazoa > Arthropoda > Insecta > Lepidoptera > Hesperiidae > Parelbella > Parelbella ahira. Next base: position 5,922 of record DWME01002557.1, on the reverse strand, counting down.
TAATTTAAATAATATTGCGCTGACAAATATCGATGGAGTGTGTTTCTAATGTAATGACAAAATATTTTTTAAGTAAATAAAGAATAATGTACACTAATGACATATTTTTATTGCCATTGTATATTGTTTTGTGTGTATGTACTTACATTACCAATATATGTATTACATAAGTGTATTTTAACTAAATGTATCATGACCCTTACTCGTATTTTCCCCATCATTTAGATGAAACTGTAATAATTATATACACTTGATAATATTATAATATACTTACCTCTTCCAAGCGGTATGGATAATAACTAATACGAATTAAACGTCCTTCAATAACTTATAAGAAATGTAGCGGAGAATCCGTAACCAGGAAATATTGAAGTATCATTAGAACTGAAGATAACTGTTCTAACAAAGAAAAACTATTCCCAAATTGTTATAAACTCAATCCTGGATGAGCTCAATAAAGACACTGTACGTACTACTCGTATGTGCAATTGTAAAATTGTCAGTAGATACGTACAAAGAATACCATCATCAAAAGATATGCACAAATTGAACTCTTTAATAATATTTAATATAATTAATAGTTTAATATGGTTTAATATGCCCGTGGTGTGATGTTAAACATCATTCTTAACTTTTGGTCTCTGTAAAGAGACCATTTTATAAATATTCTTTGCTACCAAAAAATCTTAACAATTAGGTATCGTTAATTGTTGTTCCCGTTTATTTCATAATTATGAAGTCCATCATACTAATGTAAAGGCTTTATTAATAATCTGATTAAGTTTAAGTTTCAATAAAATAATGCCAAATTAAAGCATTTTTTCATTCTTTTATAAGTGTATTGTATTATTGGCGGTTTAAGTAATTATGTACGTGGTTATACATATTAAATAAATTTAATGCGCTCGGTTTAGTGGCAACAATGAATTCCGTTTCATTAATTTCAATTATACAATAATTCAATTACCCAATTACCGCACTGAACTATTCAATATATGTGATTTACTAATAAATATGTATTACCACTGTTATAAACATGTTACCATCGTCATAAGTAATTTGTATAATATATAATATAAACCTAATCTGTCAATGAAAAGAATGTTACCGTCCTTTTTAAACGGCATAAACATCTATCGACGTGCCCGAGGAAGATAATGCCTTACAAAGTCAAAACTAGCGAATGAAAAAAAAGGGACCTGTCACACGTCGAAATTGTTAACGTAGAATTATTAAACACAGATATGTCTAGGTAATGTACGTATCGTAGATGTTGCATGGTTCATATGTACCTATGCCAGTAGGTTTCGGCGAAACACAAGCTTTATGTTATGTTACATTGAAATATGAGATGTATGACGTAATTAAAATTTCAATTTCATTTCGACGGACATGTATATATTTGTATTATAAAGAAAGTAATGCCCGGTTAACGTTTTTCTGTTGTATATCGCTACATCAGTCCTGTTGAAAATTCCAGCCCTGAATGAACTGTAATTTATAGGTACAGCACTTTATTACACTTGATCTATTTTCAACATATTCACGTACTTACTGTTTGTCTAGGAGACGGCTAAATAAAATCTACATACATATATAATATTGAAATATTTCAGATCATTTATATTTAGCTACCGAATCCAGGAGCCAGTGAACATCAAAGGCTGAAATTGATTTGAAGGTTGGAAGATAGATATTTCTAAGGTCGTAAATACAATTATGTTAGATGCTATCTTTAAGAGGAGCGAAAGAAACGTTAAAAGCAGTGGGATGTGATTTGCCAAGTTAAAGCAATAGACGTGGGGTAACCCAATCAAGGTTCATGGGGAAAAACGATCGGGAATTGAATTTTAGAGTCATGCTTTCACGGGAAATTGAGCGGCGACTGAGGGAGTTCTTGCATTTATTGACCTCGCAACAGCATTGCTACATTGTATTTTATTTTTCTTCTCTTCTCCATCTTCCAAAACAAGACCTTCATTTAGAAAATATACAATAAATATCTACTAGGTCTTTTTTCAAGTCTTTTGTACCATCGTGTGATAGCACTGTCCACTTTGTCTTGTTTTCTATTTGTCTTTATGTTCCCTCAAAAAAAATCAATACGTACTTCCTTAATTTAGGTCTTGTTTTTGAAAGTCTTTTATAATATTTTGTCATAGCACTCTCCATTTTGTCTGGTTTTCTATAATCCTAACTCCCTTGCCTCTGACCATTTGTCCTTGAAATTCATAGTCCTCATGAAAATTGCTAAGTTAATTACGTTATATATTCCATACTACAAAATCAAGCGTAACAAAAAAATTTTACTAATAAATAATAATTGGTTGTCCTTTCCCTGTTACACTAACTAGTATTGATATAGATATTGATTTATTCATGCAAACTTACATAAAGACAAGTTTTATCAGCAACTATGTAAGAAATATTAACTACCAAAGAACATTTTTTTACCGATGAATATTATAATACAGACATGTTAACAGGCGTGTTGGAAACATTAAGTAGGTATATAGATTTCCTGTGACTCCGAAATATACGTATTAAGTTTTATTTGCTTTGTAAATACTACTCAGTCTTAGTGAAATATTCTACATATGTATGTTTGTTTATATAGGAATGTTGGCTAGTATTCAAGCCACTTTCTTAAGTCATCAAAAGTGAGAACGCCGTGTGGTACTTAGCACGATTTGTTAAAACAATACTTCATATGTGATGTTAGAAATAAGTTGTCGTTATAATATTTTCTTCGTTAATCAATAAGGAGATTAATTCGATTAATCAATAAGGAGATTAACTTTTAAAAGTAACCTACAGCAACGAAGTCATCCATCATGGGGTTGCCTGCTAGCAAGTTTAATATAATTAAAGGAAATTCACAGACAATTTTCTACCCTCTGGTTTTCATCTCATTTTAAAATGTGAAAAGTATTTTACCAACCCTCAGTCCTTCAACTGCTTATTCCATCTAAGTTTCCACAACCAGTAATTTCTCGACGACGAGGAAATGAACCACAAGTCGTAAATGGGTTCTAACCACAACACAACTTTCAACTTGCATCGCTACTGCTATTGATCCTCTTGTACTTTACTATTCCCTTACAAACTGTCTTAGGACAGTCCGTTTCTAATGTCTACAAACTCCAATGATATTGCTTCGCTTCCTTTAAAGGATGCGAGAATATTCCACCCTAAATCACACACCAGCATCTAATAATTCGGGTTACCAACTAACCAGCCTAGACGTATGTAATATTTGTCTGTAAAATGGCAAAGCTACGAAGCTAGGACTCTAAAAACCTAATATAATACTTATATTTTTCTTTCTCTTCTTTCCTAATGTTAGTAGGTACTATGCCTTTCTTGTTTGGATGGATAAAAACACAGTAATGGTCTGATAATATAAATTAGGGGAGGAATGCATCACAAAATACTTTTGTAATTAAATCCAGTGGAATATTCTTGAAGCCAATGGAATATTCTAGACTTAATAAAATATTCTCGCTTGGTGTGTTTTTGTTCCCCAACAAAATATTAGCAATCCACAACAAGGGAGTTTTTCACGTTCGGATCTTTTATAGCACATTTCAGTTCCCGTGAAGTGCACATGTTATTGAATCTTACTTATTATTATTGGCTTAGTTCGGGTTTCATTTGGCCCGCAGAAGGAACTCAAGGGGAAGATCGCGCGGCTTGCGTCGTACGTGAATTGAATATAACAAACGGATAGAAATACCATCAGGTTTTCCGAATATCCTGCCCTGAAAGCATGCAAAGAGGAAGAAGCATCCTTACGGAAACTGTATTGAATCCTGAAAAACGAGTACTTATCTAACCGTGACCGTGACGAGAACTCATAAAAAAGTACCTATTTTCATTATGTGATTGTTTCTTTACTTAGTTACTTGGTCAGTGTATTTCTATCATTGGTGATTTAGTGAAAATCGTTCGAAGCATAACGCAAACAATTGGAGACAAATTCGTAAAGGTCACATATGAACGCAATGATGCCAAGCTAACGCAGCATACCTAACTAAACTAGTTAGCTAAAATAATATGTTGAAATATATATATGTAGATATACTTACACGTGTTTAGGAAGTCTTAAAAAAAATACGAAATTAAAAATGTTGTAGCCAATGCTACATACATGGTAATATGTTTTCTAAATAATTTAATTCAGTTGTATAAGTAAAGTACCTACCAAGAAAATATTATTACATCCTCCCAAAGATTTTGGACAATTTCAGCTCGATCGCACCTCCAAAGTGAGGCTTAAAATGTCTTAAACCGGTCCATGTTCGCTCGAGCGCCTTATCGCATCAGCAGCGAGCAAGGTGCGTTTTGTACACCCTACTTTATTCACATAGAGGACGTTAGGACTGGTGAGCAGGTTCATTATGAGAATTTGAAATGTAATTGTTATTATTAACATCTATTAAATTCATTTATTGCAATAATATGTATGTGTATGAATATTTTTTTATTATTAAGAGTTGATACCACGCTGATGACCAAACCTACATAATAGTTCAGGGAAAGCGTTTGAAATAAGATTTCTTTTCTAGGTCATAATGTTTATGTAGGTAGTTGTTTCCGTATGAAATTTTGAGCTGTATTGAATTTAAAACAGGACTGCGGGAATAAAAATATTAGTGCACATTAGTCTAATAAAGCCAATAATTAATTTACTGCTTTTAGGACTGCAGAAATAGAATTGTTAGCATACGTTAGACCACTTTTTATAATTCGAGTGTATACCAATTACGGACACTAAACCGTTCTAAACGAATTTGGCCACAGATACCTACTTGGCTACGCCGGAAGACCGAATTATTGATCGCATCTAGTATATAAGTGCAACAAGTCAAAACTATAATTGTTTGACGCTAAAAGCAGCTACATATAATACTGGGTCTACTCCGAGAGAATAGTGTACATAGTGGAAAGAAAATAAAACATTGTTCGTTAATCATGACGATTATGATGAAAATTATTGTAATAGTGACACTACTCCGAAAAAATATGTATACACTCGAAAAAGCATAGGATTTTTTTTTCCAAACATCAAATACAAATGATTAACCTGAGAATGAAATCCAAATAATATTATTTCCCTTAAAATCTGTCACGCAAAATTTAAATCTTTCTAAATTTTAAGCCGTCCTGAATTAATACGAAAAGAGTTTTTGAAATTTTCGCTTTGGAAGCGAGTGATTGCGCGCCCGCTGAAACACCACGGCTCAACCTTTGTAGAGTTAATGAGAACCGCAAAAAGATGTCGATTGCAGAAAAAAGATATCAACAAAATTGTTGATTGCACCAAAGGGTTGCCGGAAAAGCTTTTCGATCGCTGAATAGATTTGGGTGTACTTGATTGCTAAGCTTTCTAACATTTTGCAATGTTAATTAACAATCTGAATTCGAGAGGAGCAGACTTTTATGGTTGGACGAATGAAACTTCAGAATGACAATAACATTATTTTATCTTCATGACGGTGTATGTAATAACTAACAAAGGTTACCTATGACGATGTGACCCAATCTGTAGATTTAGAAGAGACACAGCTAGATTCAGATGATTGTACTTTCTGTTGGTTTCTTACGTTGGCATAGTCTATTGGTCCAGTGTTTAGCGAACCTGATTGCTGATCCAACGGTCGTGAGTAAATTCTGAAGGAGAGCAAATATTTGCACGACGTGCACAAGTTTTTTACTGTTCCTAGGTATAAACTCATCCACGTACATAAATATGTTTGTGAAAATATATACGAAACAAAAAGTTTTCCGATTTTTGGAACAACTTAATAATACATAAACGCCTAAATATTGATAGGATATGTATAAAGTTATGTTTATACACATTGACTGTCTCGTTGGTCGAGTAATTGTAAGTGCGACTGCCGATCGGGAGGTCCTGGG
>DWME01002556.1:0-20487 GCA_018244795.1 Parelbella ahira ahira | reverse complement strand
GTGTGAAGTCTGCCAACCCGCACTTGGCCAGCGCGGCAGACTACGGCCTTAACCCCTTTCAATATGAGAGGAGACCCATATTCCAACAGTGGAATGACAAATGGTTCGATTTATTATTATTATTATTATTAAGAAAATATACCAGTATGCTTAGATTCCAAGATATAGAAACGGGAAGTAAACATACCTTTATGGAACATAATGAATAATCTCTCTTTTTTCATTTTATGGTTTTTCAAATTTACTTTGGGGTCCATTTTCAGTCTCATCAGGTTCAGCATCAATATCTTACACGGAGCGACTGCCATTTGGCTTTTACAATCCAGCAATGGATAATACTGATACTCGAAGACTAGACCAGTTTTCAGCTTTAGTCGGAGTTTTGGCTCTCATATATTGCTCAAAATATAGTTTTAAGTTTTCACTTTTGCTGACAGTCCGCATGCCTGCCTCCATTTTTTTTTTATTATATAAAGCTTTCGTATTGTGTGTCTCCTATCACCGAGCTCTAAATCACTTTTATTTCCAGATATAACAAATTTAAATATTTTTATTTTCGTCAGGAAAAACGTTCATGACATAACTGGTAATACTAACACTGTAGCACAATATACTCGTATCAGTCTTTATTCGTTCGTTAACTTTTTCCAAGAGTATTCAAGGCCTCAATATTTGTTGTTCGAAATAATATGCTTTTACCTCATAGAGTTATTATACATATTATATAGAGTAGGAGAGGCAGCGTAAAATGTGTCCTTAGAAAAAAAATAAAGCAAATAAAGCTACCTATCTCTCTGTCTCTTTCTACTAGCGCACGCACAGGTAGCGCTAGTGTGAGTTCATTATTTGAAAAACAAGCGGTTCTTTTGCTGCGCATGCGTTAGTAGTGTGATAGAGAGAAATAGAGATAGGGTGTCGCGATCGTTTCTCTCTTTCTATCCGTCAGTCTGCCGAATGTCTTCCTTACTCAATGCCTCTTTATTATCTCTATGTTTCACCTTCAATATAATGTCGGTGTCGTCACTTTTAATTCTTTTAAGTGTAATGAGAATCCTTATAATGATCTGTTATGCTTAAAATTTAATATAACTTGTAACAATCTTTCATTGAACCAGTGGGAATTAAATGACTATAGATAATAGGTCGCTGATTTTGGATAGCGCTCTAAGTACATCATACACATGCAAATAAGTAGTCTTGCACATGTGAGTACATATACATACCTACATAAGCAAATACGTCGATCTGTTTAGGCAATGTACGTACAATCCGTCCCATTTATTTGGTTCCTGCTTCGTACTGATATGGTTTATGTAATGTTTCGGATAGGTATATGAATTTATAATTTGTTCTTCATATTTTCGGTATGAAATATTTGATCATTAATTTAGGTATGGCAATAATTTAACATATTCTAATGATACATACGATTCCTGACAAAATTAAAGAAAAATAAGGTAATATAAAGTAACTTAATATCACTAGTGATTGAGTATTATAGCTATCTATCAAAATGTATTTTAAAAGAATTATAACTTACTCGTGGATTGGAGCCTAACTTAATTTTCTTTGCTAAATGCTATAAGAAAAATAGTTGTTACTAATAATAAAAACAAATATAAAAATGTATTGTTTTGTATTTTTATTCTAAAAACCGTATCGACATAGATTGGTTATTCTGATGTCATTCTTTTGTCATTTTTCGGTCACTAATCTGTCATTCTGCTGTCTTTCTTTTGTCATTCGGCTGTCATCCTGCTGTCATTCTGCTGTCATTCTGCTGTTATTCAGCTACCATTTAGCTGCCATTCTGCTCGAATCTTGCTGATTACCATCTTTTCCCATATAATATCACATATTTGGTCACATCACAATATTTAAACGTCTCAGTATTTGTTTACCAAAATACAGCTTTTTAAACCTTCAAAGTGGTCATATGAAGGTAATAAAACGTACTCTTAATTGTTGTATTTCTAGGAAAAATTACCTGCTAATTTACACACTAAAATGTATCTTTACAATATAAACCGGTTGGAGCAATTACGGTACTTTTTAAGAGTTTATAGTGAGTATTAAAACGTACATAATATGTCATTACAGACAGCAATTTAACTCCGTGGTCACAAATATTCCTTTAAGTATGTATTTTAGTTTTCTTAATATTATCAAGATTAAACCTTAATTTGGGGTAATTGCTTTCACCGAAATAAAAATAATTTTAACAAATATACGTATATACATACATATGTATGTAGATATGAACTACCTACATACGAGTAAGTAGTACGAGGTGTATTTATTTATGTAGGTTGTATACACCTATATATGTACATATATGATGAGCTATAGATTCTAAGTAGGTATAATTTTTATGATAAGATGAATATTAATACATTTATTGGACCCACTAGCAAATCTGTTATAATACCTAATAATAAAAGTGCGTCGTGCGGTATGGCATTTTTATATTTAAAATTTCGTTTACCAAAAAGCTTTTCGTCCTAATTCTACTATTCGTCAATAAAAACTGACACGATAAGTATTGGCAGAGTAAACTATGACATTGGACGAGTTTAATAGATGTGTAGTCTCGAAATTATTTACATTCTAACGTACTTAAATTCATTTCTTTCTCTATCTGCTATAAAACAATCGCCTTAGTAATTTTGCATACATACGTGCGAACGTAAAATATATTCGAATTTTAATCACTGGACTGCAGATATAATCATATCTATATGTCTGGGATAAACTGACGTTTTAAGGTATTCATTTAATCTGGCATAATGTGTTTCTGGAAGCCTGAAATCATTTCTTTGAATCTAGGGCATGATTTACCTAATGTTGTACATAAATATGTAATTCTACAAAAATACCGAAAAGGACCGTTACATAAAAAAATTCTTCAATGTCTAAGTCAGTAACTGCCATTATAATAATTGAGAATGGTGGTGGTACTGAGCATTGGTGAGTGTAGACCACCGACTGACGCCGAAACTTGCGTCCGTCAGTCCAAAGGATTCTGCTGTTGGCAATGGTCTCGTAATCACACGATTGGGCAATCGTTTCGACTTAAAACTATAAATTTATAAAGTTACTCAAAATAAGGTAGTGTTTTGTCTTTCGAAAACAGCAAAGTATGCAGCAGACGTTCGGTATACAAACAACGTAAGTACCAAAATCGATTAGAACTTGATTTTACATTTTTGTTATTTTATTTATATCATGTGTGAGAAAAGTAACATTAATTTAGTGAACTTACAACAACATGACCTACATGATTCTAAACGGAAGAAAAATTAGAATTAAGTCTATATTTGTAAGTAGCATCTTCGAGAAAACTTTAATTTTTTTGGGTATCCATAATGACATATTTGTAAATAGAATTTAAATTATATTCTAATGTGTATGTATATAATAGATTTTAGTATATATGCTGTATTTATAATTGTCATTTAGTATTTTATAGTATTTTAGATTTATTTTTTAGAATTTTTATTGATTAATGCTCTCAGTGTAAGGTAAGGATGTTCTTTAAATGCTATGCTCCTCTGATGTCGATAAAATAAAGTCAATTGAAAACTACGCTGCAGCTCAGATCTTTTTCTCTAGTAGTAAATATTTAACTTTAACCCGACAACAACACATACATCCAATTTGTTATTGTATGTTATAATTCTTAAAGAAATAAAATGAAACATTCATTCAGAACTCCAGAAGTATCGATATTTGCAGCATCATTAATAATTAACCTCTCAAAGACAGCACTGATCGTGCAGCCGTCGGTTTACCTTTTTACGTATTTGATCAGATCTATTTGTTGTACGCTTTCACACTTAACGCTACTTAAAAAACGTTGACCTGGTTATTGTTATGTGTTTAGTTAATTTAACCCCACTGTCGTGTAACGTCAACGTAGTCGTATATAGGTAGGTACTAATTCCATACAGATACACGGCAGAGGCTCCATCTATTTGATTTTTCTGCGTCTAACATTATTAAAGTGTGCCACGAACGTAGCGTGTTTGTCCAGGGCAACTTAAAGCGAGACGGCGTTTACGAAATTATTCTTATGCGATTTTCAAATTGATAGTAATTGCTTTAAGGAAACGGATTATTTTGTTTAATTCGTTCCGTAACGGTAACTTGATAAATATTATCGTTTCTGCGGATCGCTTTCACACGCTATAGGAACTGTATTACACAGGTTTACAGGATATTTAAAACTATATTATTGCATTGTTATGAACTAAAGTTGCAAAGCTAAAGCACACTACACTGCTTCGTTGGTTGAGTGGTTGCATCCGCGACTGCTAATCGAAAGGTTCTAGGTTCCATTCTCGGCTCGGGTACTTTGCGGTTACAATAACTTTTAATTTCTAGTAGAGACGCGGACGCGGACAAATCTATTGTGTGCGGTGTGTGGCTATAGGCTCACCTATAATATTCGATGGGGGGACTTAAAAGTAATTGGAGAAACGAGGCAGCGTAATGCACTTTTGTGCCTAACTCTATGACGTCTAAAGGCTTTAAAACTATGTTTTTGTTACATTATATGTAATTTATAGGCTAAAATAATAAGACATTCAACATCGAGAAAACCATTCACTGATCCGTTTCTGGAGGAGAACAGACGATTTTGAAATAAAAGGATATCGTAGTAATCTGAATTTAGATCCACTGTAATGGCTATTAAGCGAATGATTAGGAAACTGGCAGATTCAAAGCGTTGAAAAGATGCGAAATAGAGCTGAGCATAGGGTGCAGTGTTTATCAACAAACAACTGGGTAATTTTGAGCTTTTTCTTTCTTTCTTCACTGTTATAGCAAGTACTTGTCAACATAAGAGAATACTCGTATCCAAAATATAATAGTAATGACATTTGGAAATTATTCACCCCATATGTACGACACAAATGCAAAGGCTGGTTAACTTTACAGATGTGTGAGTGGCTGTCAAACGCCGAGTGGTGTGATGTACAGCTGTTGTGTGGGAGTCGTTCCTTCAGAGCTCATCGAGCTGTGCTGGCGAGTGTCAGCGATTTCCTTAAGGTAAGTATTCTAAGGTTCTGGGTAAGGTTAGTAGGATGGGGTTAGTTCCTGCACAAAAATCGAATGTCTATAACTTGTTTTCAAGATATAAGTTATATACTTAAGTTTTATTGACGGATAGAAGCCTTGTAAATACATTTAAATATAACCATTAAAATAGAACTATAATTTTAGGTTTATTAGCTTAGCAAACATAACACTAAGTTCTGTTTCAAAATGGCAATTGTGTTTTATGTAAACAAAGTATATTAAATATAGTTTTGCTTAATTGCAGAGAGTGCTACTTTCGTGCCCAGTCGACGAGTCGCCGCTCTTAATTTTCCTACCAGAGTTCGATCAGGAGGCCATGTCATCCGTTCTTTATTATATTTATAAGGGTGAAGTAGTAGTCCCGAACCATAAACTACAACAGTTTTTAGACACTGCTAACGCTATTGAATTATATATTGATCAACAATATATACCGAAAATGAATGAATTTGCACAATACTACAGATCTGAAGCGGTTAATGAAAACGTGGTAAAAAATTACAATATCTGCCATCTAAAGCTAAGGGAAAAATGGAACGGAAACATCATCAATATAAAGAGGAACATCGGTCTCGAGGACTTGTTATGCCAGCTGAAATGCACATTTGGTAATTTTAGTCTACCAAAAATCCCATCAAGACATTATCGATGGAACTCTGAAAATGCTACTGATTTAGGAAATATGATAGCACAATCTGGATCCCGACAAAGGCAGTCATTTCTACGTGATATATTTATTGAGACATATAGTCAGAACGGTAATGGTAACGGTCGGACGGCAAGCGTGCTGGCAATATCAAATGAACACTATCGTGTACCGACATCTGTTCTCTTGCCGAATGCTAATGGCAAACATCCCAGCACCAGCGATGCACTATCACATACATCTGAGATCACATCACAACAGAACTCTCAAACAGCTACATTTCATTCCTGTAAACAGCTGCAGTGCATTTCTAATCAAAAAGAAAGTAATCATGGACAACAGCACGTAAAAATATTAAATAGCGTTAATAACAAATTGATAACTAGTCGTTTAGGCTGTAATTACACTATGGGAGCTGATGGGAAAATTCTTAAAAAAAGGAATTCTTGGAAGTCTCATTTAAATGTTGAAATTCCCACTCAATTATATCCATCACTAATATCTTCAAACAATGTCCCGCAAAGACAGTGTACGTCGTTTTATCATGGTCATACTAAAGAAACTTTGAATATTGACTTATTGTCAAAAGTTTCAAAGCAATGTGAATTATCAGAAGTACAAAATCCGCACGATATTTTTAATCCGAGATCCGAGACAAAGTCTAAATACATTCAATCGAGTCGTATGCCAGAAAAAGTGTCAGTTATTTTGAACGAGGTTTTGCAGAGTCCTTGGCGTCCGCGGCTACCTAACAACTACAGACCGTTTCGAAAGAAAGTTCGCAGTTTGATACATTCTCAAACATGTAGCGAGAATATGGTAAATTATGTAGTATAGATATGAAATATTTAATTGAAATTCTAATAACTTTTACTATTTTTTGTACTTATTAGACATGCCCGATCGATTAATTTTCAGGCAAATGTGGAGGTCAAAGAAACTAAAGATAATGGAGCTTCGCAAATGATAATAAATGTACATAATCCATCATCAGCCAAAAAATATGACCAAAAATGCACTGTTTGTCAGCAGGTTAGTTTCAATTATTGATTATATAAAAGATTTTCGGAAAAAAGCATAAAATTAGGTACTTTGTAGACTTACCTGCGTAAATATCCCAAATTAATAATGAATCGAAGAATTAAGGACAATTATAGCATTATATGGTTTTAATGGCAACAAAATCAACAAAAAATGTGCTTAAAAGGTGTCGGGAAAAAATGATGTGGCGTGTTCAAGTAATTATGAAGTACATACATAAGTTGGCAATATAATAAATATGCAAACTTTTTCGACTACCATTTCTCAACGGTCGACAATATCGTCTACTAATGATCGATTTGACATTTATTTTGTGAGGTTTTGAATCGACGACGTTTCTGTTACACAGGTTTTTGCAACTAGCGAGGCACATGACATTCATATGAGGCGACATTTATCAGTTAGTCGTTATAGCTGCGATGAATGTCACAAAACGTTTTCCCAACTTCGTAACTTTAAGTATCACATGTCGATCCATCGCGGCACTAAAGAGTTCGCCACTACTTGTCCTGTCTGCGGGAAATATTTCAATGATAGAGGTTACCTCAGCAGTCATATGAAGATTCATAGGTACGTAAGTTAATTTGTCCTTGATGATGAATAATATTGTACTTCTAACATTTTTCCATTTTCTTAGTGAACACTTGTGATCACGTGACCTGGCAGTTGCACTATATCTGCGCGGTATATTTCTTGCTCGTAAGTACGTGTAGAAAAGTGTTCGAAAGTCACATCAAATTTTTGAAGACTTAGTGATGCTTAGTGTAGTTGAAATAGGTATATTTTCCTTTAAAAGCAGCTCCGCACTGTCGAGTAATAGCATTGTATGACAAAAGATGTATTTTATTGTATATAAATTGAATATTTAATTCTAGGTAAATATTTACAAGGTACTATCATTTTTTATTTATGCATTGGAGGTGTAGACTTGAACGGGTTAAGATGGAATTGATAACTCACTAGTGGGTTTATTTCTCGAAGTGTAAACTTATTTTACTCCTGTGTGTCAATAAACTCTTATGTATTACTACACCTATATGTAGTTCTGCTTAGTTTTTGTACAATATTTCGTGGTTTTCTTTCCAGAAATCGCAAAGAATACAAATGTCCCTCTTGTCCAAAATCATTTAATCAGCGCGTTGCATACAACATGCACGTACGAATACATACAGGTAAATATAAATTTGGTTATATAAATTATAGTTTTGTAAATAATAATGTCCTTCCCCCATTTATGGTTCTACTATTGCACACGGCTCCTCTCAGAATGAGATGTTCTAAAGTCAACTAAACGTAGTACGCGCACTAACGCGGATTCGCGCTTAATAATATGTTAAATTATCAACGGCCAGTTTGACTAACAAATAGTACGCTAACTGGATTTTGTACAATGGAAAGGAAATACAATTCACAACAGTTATTTTTTTGTCATGTAGGTGTTAAACCTCACGTGTGTGAGGAATGCGGAAAGGCATTTTCTCGCAAGATGTTGCTGAAGCAACACCAGCGGACGCACTCAGGGGAACGGCCCTACGCCTGCGCACACTGCGACAAGCGCTTCGCCGACAGGTCCAATATGACCTTGCATCTGCGGCTGCATACTGGTATACATGATTATATCGTTTTTTAGTTCTAACATAATGTCGGAATAAGTGAAAGTATTCAATGTTTTAACAAAAGTTTTCACAAGGCAATGTCTCTGTAATGATAACCAAATTTTTTTCAGGTGTCAAGCCATTTTCGTGTACGGTGTGTCCGAAATCTTTCACGAAGAAACATCATTTGAAAGCTCACCTAAACTTCCATACGGGAGCGAAGCCCTACACTTGTCCTCGGTGCAAGGTCGCTTTTACGCAATCATCTAATATGAGGACTCACTATAAAAAGTGTAATGTGGCAGAGTCGAATACCTAGTAACGCTTATACTGACATGTACGAATTTAGGAATACATGATCATCGTAACAAATGTAATCGGTCCGTTATTGAAAAAGGATTAAGGCTATAATTTGTCAAAGTGGCTAAGAGCGGGTTGATAGAATTTACTGGCCTTAAGGAATATAATACGATATAGAGATAACTCTGTTAGTAGGTTTCCTCACTTTAATTTCAAGCGAGATTTAATATTAAAACTTTGGAGACCATCTAAATTCAGAGGTTAGTTAGTATTTGAACCCCGGATTTAGGTGTGTTTAATATATAGCTAATGAATTATAAATATGTGTATGTTATTAAAATATTTTATACAATTTTCTAATGTAATTTGTTAAGTTAACTATATGAAATTTTCCTTTCCATATTATTTAGTTCTGAAGTTTTGATTAAGCTCTATAACTATATGTAATCATAGATCTGTTCTAAAATATCGCTGAGACATTAAATTATTAGTATGTTATTGTCATAATATTAAAATACATATTATAAATATTGAATAAAACGACTGCGTGAGATTTACTCCTGTTTTAATGGATTTGGTGTTTTAAAATAATTATTGACGAAGTGTACAAACTTACAGGCCTTTACAGTGAGTATAGTCATTTCGGGCATATTAAATAATGATAGTGCCTTGTCGCAAGGCATATCCGAATGTTCATATAAATATCAGCAGAATGATTAATACAATACAGTTATATATTGCTTATTTTGATGTACCATAAGTTACATATTGTACTTATATATAATATTATGTAAGAACGATCTATCTTTCTTAGATATTTAATTATACTTTTATACAATATTAAATACATAGTTCAAGATTGTATAGTGACTGATAGTTGGGAATAATATTATTTACAATAAAACAAGACAAGTCAATATTTGTGTCATTTGCAAACAATTTTTAGGTAATTCTGTCTCAAAACATAAGTTATTTTATTTTTACATTTTCGTCACGACAGTACTAGACGCCTAGAATATTTCTTTAGGGCATAGAGCCTTAGAAAAAAAAGAAGTCTAAACATACATAGTATAATAATAATTTGTGCGATTTTCTGAGACCATATTGCTTTAAAAAAATTCTCTGACACTCATTTCACAAAACAGTATCTTAATTACTGATTTCACCTACTTAAGATATCAAAAATATTTTAATTACATAATTTAAAATACACATATACCAATGTATGTATGTACGTAACCAATTTAAGGAATGACGAGAAGATTGAACAAGAATATCAATTTATAGAACATCAATATTTATACGCTTATATTTTTTATAGTCACATTACAACCATTTTGAAAATTTATTTAAAAAGATTTTATTTAAAACAAGTGTCAGAAATGTGAAGTGTTTTGTTTTCGACGATTAAAACTACATATTTTTCAACTTTATTATGTTCAAAAATGATTGATACTAAATATTTTCAGTTAAGGTAGTTTAAAGTTTATTAATACATTTAATCTGTTCCTTTCGTCGAAATTTTTAAATTTTATTAATCGTACGCATAACGTTAATTTAATTTTCAGACAATTGATTTAATACAAAAATTAGCTCTGTGGGTAAATAGTAAGTATAAAATATACAGATATTAAATTTATAAGTGATTGCATGTAAAAATCTTACTTATAAATACGAACAATAGACATATACAAAAAGCTATCGTTTTGGTTCTACATCACGCACAAGCCGTACGGTAGTTTCTTCGCCATAGAACGGACGTACTGCGTACTCACACATAATGTAAACCAGTAGGTACCACTAACATTCGCCAATCGTCACATTACATATTTATCTCAGCCTTTTTGATTAGGAGAATTATAATATTAAAGTACTAGAAATTTGGAATATACATAGTAGTTATCAAATCGGGTGAACTAAGATTACATGTAGTAAATAGTCAGCGAGCGCGTGCAGGCGCGGCGCGGCGCGTCGCGACGCGTCCGGCGCGGGCGGTCGCCGCTCTACTATATGAAGCACCATTTGTTCTAGCGTAGGGACAATGTACACGATTCCTCCATTTTATTCTAGGTTACATTAAAATTAACTTGCTGCATTTACTAATGCGCTTACTCTCCGATTATTCATTAGGAACAACGATTTTAAAATACTATATGAATTACTTATTAGGATAACTTAAAACGTAAAAAAATATTTATGCGCTTTTTTGGCACTTACTTCTAATTTGAATTCGACTATCTTTAAAATTTTATAATGATAATTTTCAATGTGACTCAAATAACTTGTGACACTGTCTGTGTTCTGGAGTTCGTAATTCCAAAGGGTAGTTATAATCAGCTGCTGAGGCCTTCTTTGGTGAATTTCTAAGTAATCCAAGTTTTGCATTTGATGGCGTAGAACAACGAGATACAGTAATAAGTACTTGCCAGTATCGATACATTTTTTACAAGGACGCTGTAGAAGATTTACGCAATCGTAAGTACATATTTACAGGAGATATAGGTACATATAAATTTTTAATTAAATAAAGTTGTCATAAAACATATTTACAATAGAAAACCTACGTAGAAAAATTGAGCATTAGCACAAATATAGGCTTGAGACCTTAATAAAAATACTATAGCGGGCGACGAAACATTTTACGAAACGATCGTGTCCTTATCCAAGTACTTAGTACTTAATAACACCGCAATGCGCTTAATATTTAATTATTTATACAAATATACATTTTATAGTTTTTATGTTAATCTCATAGCCACTGAACTGAGTGTTAACCACGACTGTCACTTTACAACAAACGAATAACTAGTGAAAGTTAGATCACAAGAGCGGAATCACATGATGCGGCGGGGAGAAACGCGTCGAACCGGCGTCGGACTACAGCGCGGCGGCGCGGCGGACGACACAGCCGCTCTCAGGTGCACTCTATGATGAGCGGCTGGTTGGACTCGATCACGCTGGGCCGCGTCTCCCCAGCTGCTGCGCTGTAGTGCTGCGGCTCGTGGTCCGGCGGCGGGTGCAGCGCCCGGTACGGCGGGCCCGCCGGCGACAGCTGGCCGTGGCCGGTCACCAGATGCGGAGTGGTGGTGTGCGCGTGCCCTCCCAGTAACACTTCGCTGTGCGACAATGTCACGCGCGCCCCACCGGCTCCCACCAGCCCTCCCTGCGACGCCGAATGCACCTCGTAAGCCTCGTGCCCCTCTCTTTCATGGCAGTCTTTGTCGACGGTACCTGCAAAGTGCACGCGAAAATGAAATCGGCCGCGTTCAGAGACAGCGCAAGTGAAAGTTGTAGTTCACCTACGAAGAGAAAGTGCAACGCGATGCGGCTACTCCCGCATCTCCGTTTGTTTTCGCGTTATATGGTGCAATATTACAAAAATATCAGTGTATAAAAAGGAAAAATTATTATTGACAAAAATTAAATTGAAGAATTATTGATAAAATTCTGAACTTCCGTAGTTAAAAATATGTAGATAATGTTCAGATATAAAGATTAGTATAAACCTTTAATGTAATTTTTATGACAACTGTACACTCACCAATACATTCGGTGTTAGCGGCGTTTGTGATAGCTAGGACTTCCTCAATATTATTGGGCTTGCAACTTGTAGTTTTCCAATGTGTACGAAGTCCTGATGCACTGATGTACTTTTTGTCACATCCCTGGCAAACGTAGGGCCTGTCGTTGGTGTGTAACCGTTTATGAAGTTTTAAGTGAACAAATTGAGTGAATTTTTGCATACACAAATCACAGGCATACGGTTTCTGACCAGAATGTAAGCGAAGGTGAGTTTTTAAATTCGATGTGGACGAAAACCTCTTCTTGCATATATCACATTGATGAGGTTTCTCTCCCGTATGCACTAGATGATGTTTCTGTAGATGAGCCAGTTGCGTGAATGATTTGTTGCACACGTTACACTTGAACGGTCGTTCACCTGAGTGTGTTCTTAAGTGTACTTTTAAATTTGATAACTGACCAAAAGTTTTGCAACATACATTGCATTCGTAGTGCATTTTTCCATCTTTCTTTTTTAAGGGATAGGGTAAGCTTCTGTAACCCCGCGAAGATTGTGAATTCGGGCTCATAGGAGGTACCATCAAACTGCCGTCGGGACTCATAGAGCCGTGTTGAGGAACTAGTTGACTATTCACATTTGAGTTTTGTATTAAACTTAACTGCGAACAATTTTTTAGCGTAATTACACTCGTTGATGATGGATAGTGGTGGCTGCTTTGTCCGTTCTGTGTCCTTTCATATTGATGCGTCGAAGATACAGTTGGTGAATAAGTACTTGGGGGAGAACCAAGTTGTGTGATTATTGTAGAATTGGGCGGGGAATATAAGCTGTAGGAATAGTTTGGGTAATGACTTTCGTATCTTGTCTCTCTAATTTCCCTTATTTCTCTGATTTCTCTGATTTCTGTGGTATGCGGAATCGAATGTGGAGGTGATGTGGAATATACAGAAGCTACACTTGGAGTTGGTAGTTGTTGTGGTAATGGCAATAATGACGGCAGCGGTGTTAAATTTGAACTAGAATCAGGACTACACGCATTGCCATATCTCTGACTTTTCTTATATGAGTAAGCCATTTCGGTCGGAGATGATGGAGGTGGCGTTGCATTCGGTTGTCTCCTATTTGGGTCATTATTGTTGGTATCTATTCTGTTCCCTGTTAGTATAGTTTCCAATATCCTGGTATCTGGTGGGGAATATCGCATAAAAGCTGGTTGTGGTGAAGGAGATATTGATCCGTCTTCGTAGTATGGCTTGTTTAAAGGAACAATAGTATTTTGTGAAGATTCTAATACTATTACCGTTGAGGTAGCAGGATCACGACGAGGAGGTGACAAATTCTTCGGTGACTCACTAGCAATTTCTTCCGCTATTATTAATTCTTTTTCACTTTCACAATCCATATCTTTATGATTTTGGTATTGATAAGCTCTTGGCATTTTAATTTTAACTTTTCTGTATTCGTTTCGGTGCATGTCCATATCATTCTTTTGCACAATAACAGTTTCTTTAGGTTCATTTGTTTTGTTTGAACAATCCAGAACATAATTTTCTACGTCTGAATCACTGGAATCTTCAGGAGGTGTAAATTCATCGTGATACCCATTGCTGTGGTAGCCTTCATCAGATCGCACAGAGCCGTCATTAGGAGTTAACTGATGTTCATAATGTTGTGGTCCGCAATGAGTAAGGCCTGGAGACTTACTTCCAATTTTATCTTGGTGGGTTTGTGTCATTGGGGAAGGTCCACGAATATCCCTAAGGTGCTGATTATGCGCAGGAGACCTATTGCTGTGTATTCTTGGATTTTCCAATTGATGAATCACTACATGTGACGTACTTTCTTTATGTTGGTGAATTATTAGAGTTTGATTGTCTCTATGATGCATTTTCACAGGCGATGGGGGTTGCATCAAACCATTTGGTGATAGTAATGTCGGACAATCATTTACTAAAGGATTTTCTGCTTTGTGGTGAATTATGTTTGTAGATATATCTGCTCTGATAATAGATCTATCTGTTTTATTTACAATTCTTGGTTCATCGCGAGTCAAAAGGTTCGATGTTTCGTGACCAGATTTTTCACTTGACTCTCTTTTTCTTCGACGGCTAGGAATTTCCGTTTCTAGAAGTTCTTTTGCATTTGTAAGTCCTAGTACATATTTCATGTGATTAAAAGCAATTTCTGGATGAACCGGGGCAGGCGGCAAACCATATGCTTTTTTTATAGTTTCTTCTTTGCCTGTGATGAAAGATATTCCAATATTAGATGTGCATACTGGTTACATAAAAATATTTTTAACATACTTCATATTAAACTAAGTCTGAAAATAGGACAATTTATACTTACATATGGAATAGGTAGCCCTCTCCGGATCTATGTCGTAACCTAATCTTGTTGCGAAATCTTTACAGTACCACACCATAAGTTCTTCATTTGGCATTATGTCTCTGAAAAAATACAAAAATTTCACATATAATTACATTACTCATTTCCTAAAGTGGCCACAATACAGTGATTCAAAGAATTTAAAGTGTTGTGATGTGATATATCGTTGTTACCTGATGGTATAAAAATATATGTGTTCTTGGTGCTGACATGCCACGAGGTTCAACACTGAAAGTGAGTAAGCTGACGCCACGTAACGCATCCAGTTGGCCACGCTCGTGTCGGAGCCATCCAGGTAATAGTAGTCACTATCTTTGAATATCTGAAATTAAAGTGTTACTTATGAAACACTGTTATGTTAACTGTAACTAGCTATACGAAACTGATGCATGTATATTTGTTGAAAGCTGAAGCTATTGTGTTTACTTTGTCGGTGAAGACGGAACACATGTTACGCCGAGCACGTGGCACGTGCGCAATATTTACAATGCGCGTGCAACTGATAGCAGTCTGTTTATGATTATAATGGTAGACGAGTCAAGGACGACTTCCAATGTCATTCCGTTTTTTCACTGTATGGACAACGTTTAAGCAATTACCAGCGTAAAAAGTTGATTGATTAGTTTAAACATTTTAATGTAGTTACTATTAAGAACAGGTGACATTGCCGTCGATCCTTTGTAAATTAGTTTATAAGGATAAAATGAGTTTATCAATAATAAAGACATCTAAATAATTTTATCAAGCATCCAGCACCATCAAATGTAAAGAAGCCCAATCTCACCTTAATATTTCCATAAGTATGATGTCTGACAGTTTCCTGTACCTGGCCCAAAAGAGAGAGGAATAGGTTAGTTAGAGACAAGAAAAGTGCGTGGGTGTGTTGGGTTTAGGTGGGCGCAAAGTTGTAAATATCTAAATTAGTTAGTTTAATACCTGTAGGTATGGGTATGTTTTGATACCAGGCATTTATGAAAGATATGTACAAAGCCGTTACCGATTTCACAATTTATTCAACTATTGCTGTAAAGCGAAGTACAAGGTCGGTGCAGTATGTGTTAACAATAAGCTTGACTCACCCTCCAATAATACCGCCAGGAGACTTTGTCATTTGGTTTGTTCGGTGTGCGTGTTCCTTCAAAAGGTCCAAATCTAGTACCTCGAGGAATGACTCCCGTACTCCAAACACCTTCAGTCTGCAATTTATGCAATAGTTAATAACTAAAAAGATATTTTCATCATTATCAGGTAAATTATTGTTTTGTATTCATAACATGTTGTTTCTAAAAGGTTGTTATATGTTTGATTTGCATAGGTTGCATGGAAAGCGATAATTTTAAACTTGTTTAATTGGGATAATCTAATTTTATTAGTTCTTTAAATTACAACTGACGTGTTATAAATGTAGTAATTAGATATTCAGAGACTAATTAGGAGTTGTTGTGTCGAGTAGTTACCGGTGTGTTGGGTGTGGAGAGCACCGCGGAGGGCCGCAGCGCGAGGCTGCGGGGCAGCGTGCGCTCGGCGCGGCCCGGCGTGCCGCGCTCACACGGCACGTCGGGCACGATGTACACGGTCAGCCGTTCGAACTCCTCCTCACGCATCCGAGTCACATCGTACGCGCCACCCGTGCCCGGGCTCACCGTGCGCCCCACCGTCGTACTGGGAATCTCTTCACTTGTTGACTGTTGACAACCATGTCGATTGTTAAAGCTTGTATCGCACCTATACGTGCGGAAACTGCCCTTTTCTAACTTTAAGGATGTTTCACTTAAGTTTTTATCGACTTTTCATAAAAGTTTAATACATATACTATATATTAATCTTTTTTTGTGTACGTTTTCTATTTGCTGCCAAACTTTGTTATATTCTCTTTTATTTATCTCATTTGCAGTTATGACAAAAGTTAACATAATAAGCGTTTATTTTCTTGTGATTGTCTAAAGCTGTACTAAGATAACGAAGTTATAAATTACCATTTCGCTTAAAGAAAAATTAAAATCGTGTAAATAAAATATATACGCATTCAGTATCCCCCGAATCGCGAACAAAATAAAATTTAAATCTATAACATTTCCTGTAAGATGGACAATTGGTGGATTGCTGCAATTGAATGTTAAAACTAATTGTAACTATTTTAAGAAATCATTAACTTTTCACAATGAATAAAATTACTTTCCACAAAGGCACTTTCATTATCATTTATAAATATGCATTTACACACAAATGCTTGAAATCAGCGTCATCACTATTTTGCGCACTAATAGGTACATAAGAACTACGTAGTTCAACTGCTACAGGTATTGAAAAGTGCTCACAATTATCAGTATGATAGCCATGTTAGATATCCAACGCGTGGCTAATAAAGTTGCTGTATTCTCAGCGGCAGTTCGGCCGCCGGCCGGTACCATTTTCAGTCCCGAAAAATATGCAAACGAATTGCACTTCTCCCTTCACACTCGTCTGCAGCGCCCGGAAGCGTCAGGGCAAACTGATTCTTGTGATCACTTAAGCAGGGCTCATTTTAGCAAAGTGAGGACTACGACATCGGCAGTGTTCGATAAAGGGGCGGCGCCACTACTGACCCAGTTTTGTGATAAGTGCGCACTTTCCACTGCGCACTGACACTTCCCTTTTGCCTATTTATATTTTCCGCAAATTCTATTTATTCCTTATAGAATTTAGAGCCGTTATGCATATTAAAGAAACAAGTGATAAATCTGTTAAAGCTTCACTTACCAGTCTCATTTTGATAATCGTTGTTTACACTATTTTCTTATTCCATGTGTTGATGTAGTAAGCATCTGAAAACAAAATTTTAAGTTAGTACAAAACATTCGTTAGCTACACTAATATTGTACTTATTTACTAAGCGGTTTCAAATTTCGAATGACAAATACAATGCGGAAACAAAAAAAAAAATTATCAATATTATTATATGTGTGCTAATTTTGCACGTGTAAATGGAAGCAGGATCAAGTTACGACTAGTAAATGAAACCTTTCAATACGACTGATCTAAATCTTTGATGACTTTTTCAAATAATTTTAACGATTAAAATATTGTGATACGATTAATAACGCCTAGGACTAATTTTGGGATCGGACTATTACAGTACCTACCCACTGAATTAATTTTAAACTACGTCTTACATATAAAAAGAGAAAGTGAGAGACATTGTTTTAGTTCACTGACGCCAAGAAACGCAGAGCGGTCTAATGTAGGTACCTATGTAGTAAAGCAATCGTTGCATAATTTAAAGTCGGAAGTGACGTGGCAGCGGGCGTCGACTCTTCTCGCTGACAACGAAAAATTTGTTTTTCAAACCGGCTTCATTTGACATTCTGATGGTTGCGCAAGCGTCGTCGAAGTGCCGTAATGTACGCAGCGATGCATATGGCTTCGAGTGTTGCATAGGAACTTGCAAACGTTTATCATAATTTATACAAACGCCTTAATGACTAGATCGTTCCAACTCCACATGACAACGTCGAGATGAAACATCACCTCTGAAACGTTTAACCTTATCAATGATGAAGTGATGCTAAAATTAAAGTTGACTCGGTGTTAAGACACTTATTTGAGAAATACACGTGTGGTGACCGACGAACCAACATTCATTGTTAAAAATGCTATAAATTTACCGAATTAGTCAAGCTTTTGTAGAATTTGTGATTGAATAGTTAGGCGAGGGTTATAAAAAATTGTAGATTAGTCTATTGTTTGATTTATATAAATTTAAATAGGGAACAATAAAAAGATATAGGTACCTACTCGTATTTTCAATTTATCAACCGACGTATAATACGATAATTTTGTTAAACAAAAATATATGTAAATAAAAACTCAAATGGTTAGAAATACATAATATGTATAAATGGCAGTAAAGTATCTGTTTTTCCTATATAAAATATCAATGTTTAACCTCATATCTTCTTTAACAATGACTGCGTTTCGTAATACATAGTACCTACTCCTATATGTAGTGGCTCTTCGTCTGTTGTGATTTTTTTATATTGTAAGTACACAGGCTCCGATCGCAACGCAGAGCGCTGCAAGTATGGATACCGGATCAAACAGCAAAATACGATTATAACAATATTGTAGTCATTCATCATCATCATCATCAGCCTTCTCCCGTCTACTGCTGGCCATAGGCCTCACCAATGGCACGCCACTGAGCTCGATCTTCAGCTCTTCGCATCCAACCACTGCTAGCCACTTTGCGTATATCGTCACTCCACCTAGCTAGTCACCTTGTAGTATGTATATATTTGCAGTCAGTATATAAATACATCCGTGTTACCACAAATGAAATTAAAAGTAATTTGGTTCGCGCTACAATAATTGTTATTCATAAAAGCGATAATACCTAAGTATGAAAAGCTAAGTACATTGTTGCAAAAATTATTAACTCATGACATTTATGCAAACTTTATATATATAAAAGGCATAATTGGTAAAATCGCATCGGATTCATTTCGATATGATTTTGCATAGATGCGTTTAGTATGTAATGTATACATACAGGAAATATGGCTAGCACCGGCCCTAGGTACGATAATCGGTTATTATTTCGTAAATAGCTTCGAAAGGGAATTGCAAGAGGCCGTGTTTTGATTAATGAAGACGTTTGTAAAACGAGCCCGGGGGAGCGCACGTGAGTTGCGTTGCGCAACTCGACCGCGCAATGTCACGCCGGCCACGCGACCCGATCCTGCGGCCCTGGACCTAGGGCTGCCACACTATACCTTAGGGCCTATAACCTACTGAACGAATGGGTTTTCGTTTATATGCCATCACTTTTTTATTTATACAGAACACGTAGATACGTAGAGAACACGTAAATATTTCAAGATTGTTCCAGACAGAAATAATATATTATAATATACATATATAAGAATATTTTAATTTTTACCTGTTTGTTTCTGCCAACCCTAACTGACCGAAACACTCCAACTTTTTATCACAATTATATTATTGAAATAAGTGTTACTGCAAGCAGATAGGCACAAATTGTTGGAAATAAACGATTCAAGTGCGGAATCAAGACGTTTTCACTTGTAACTGTTGATTAAATAATACGATGCATAATATGCTCACGTGTACTGATTAGAATAGAGGCGAACATGTAATGCACTTCATATGAAATCACTGTAGGAATTCACGTGACCAGTATTACTATTAATATTTCCGTACGATATCAAATTGAACTCTATGTAATGAACGTTTAAAGAAAGATACTTGATCGAACTAATACGCGATTCTCATCTTATATTGTACATATGTATAAAATATTGGGTAAAATATATTTTTTTTATTCATACAGGAGTATAGATTAATTAAAGTTTGGAGCCGTTAACGATACGCTGTACGTTTTCATTAAAATTACGATACATACGTGATATCTACATTTTTCTATACAACTTATGTTAGGACATAAGCAAGTAGGTATACGAAGGAAAAGTTGTACGTTATATACACAAAAAATGTGATTTTGACTGTTCATATTTTTACAGGCTGTAAAACAAAAATATGATTACAATAATAAGACTATCGATATGTATAGTTATATCCAAACGGCCGGTGATTTTTAAACTTAATTTTAACGATTTTTGTAAGTTTTTAGGAATGTAGAAAGTACCGGGCAAGGATTTAGCGGCAGTTATCTAACATAACCAGGACTCAATAATAAATTTCATGTTGCATGTATTTTTTAGACTCGTAATTCGTTTCGTTTGCAGACGGTTAGCGTTATTGATTTTTTCTTCCGATATTATTATCTTAGAATAAATTAAACTTCACGCTCACGTCAGTGTTTTGAATTATGCGCTTTACTTTAAAATAGGGAAAATGACCTGTGTTCAATACCAGTAAATATTTGAAGCGAATTAATAATTACAAGTAGGTAT
>DWME01002555.1:0-20489 GCA_018244795.1 Parelbella ahira ahira | reverse complement strand
ATGAGCGATATATTGATATTGGTAGTAATTATAAATTATTAAATAAACTACAACATTACTAACGTAACATCACGCCTATAATCCCCGAAGGGGTATACAGAGGGGTGTAGTACACCCCTTCGTTTCACCAGTTACGTTTAAGTCTCATGGAAAAGGTGGTGAACCTATTGGCTTACACCGGGCACAGGTCCAGACTGTGAGTCACTGCTAGAAATTCTAAATTAGAATAATCCAATAGTACCTGAACCGGGGTTTGAACCCAGTCCTGATTGGCAGTCGCGCTTGCAACCGCTCGACCAACGAGGCAGTCAACATACAAAATTAAACTGTGTTAAATAAATGTCGACACACAAGAAACGTACATACTTTATCATATTTTTAACCTTTATATTAATTATACTCACGCGTTCAATGCGGCCAGTCAGGATGCCTTGTCTGATAGTATTCTCAATATCGTCAACCAATATTTTATCCTTGGTGTTCACGATATTAACGAAGTTGACGTTATTCTGGCGGACGGGCATTTCGTAACCGTTGTGGAAACGGATCTTGGGCCAGTAGCCGACCACCAATGGGTCGTTCCACATGATCATCTTAATGTCACACATATGGTGAGACAAACGCTCAAGCCTCAACCTGGCAAGCAGCTGCTGGTAGCCGTACATCATGATCTCACCGCGGCGTTCCTTGTTCAGACCGTAGACATCGTCCGTCATCCAGTACGGATAGCTCATGTGTAAGTAGTACATGAAGGTGTTCAGGTCGATATCCTCAGTGAAGTAGGAAATGCGGTCGTCTTCGCTCAACACGTTGCGCACGCCCTTACGCCAGTCAATGACGACGAGGTTCTTGTCGGTAACCTTAATGCCGTAGTAGTCAAAGATTACAGGGTCGTTGGCGGCTTTGGTCATTTTTAGCATAAACGCTTTGTTAATAATGTGGCTGTCGACAAAGAAGTAGGGGTAGATTTCGTACGGTGGCGGGATGGTTACTCCACGGCAGTCGAAACGGTGGAACACGGCGCAGGTCAAGGCGTAGACGAACATGCCACCGTTAATTCGCTCCCTCAGCCAACAAGCGGTCCTGATGAAGGTGTCGAAATCCTTGGCGAAGTATAGGATACGGAAGACCCCGATAGCTTGGTTCAAGTGCAGCTCGTTTGTGTGCACGAACACCTCGCCCCGTGGCAACAGACCCATTTTAAAGGTGTTGATGAAATACTTTACCACATCGACTTTCTGAAACATTTTACAATATATAGAATTCAAAAACCGTTTTCCATTATAATGATAAATTTACATTAGGAACATAATTGTACCAAGTACTTGTCGAAGTTCTCCTCGATTACCCACTCGCGGGCTACTTCGCGGATGTCGTCATACACGGTCGGCTGCAGGATGTGGTTCAGCAGTTTCAAAATGCAAAGCTCCTTGGTTTTGATATCTACATTCACTAAAAAGCCAAAAGAAACGAAATATTAACTGATTATTTTTATCCCGATATTTCAAAACAAATGGCTTTATTGGTAATAATTATCAGTGAAGTGCAAATGATGGATAAATGCAAAAAAAAAGATGTACTTTCCCAATATCATTTGTTTCTTCGAAATATATATACGCATCTGATTGTTGTAAGCAATGATTCGTAATTACATATTTTTTCTAAAGCGTTTCCATCCTTTTTGAAATTCCATAGGGTATTAAATAAATCGCAGAGCATTTACAGAACTTTTAACATCAAAGGCCCGAGAAAAGTTTATAACAAGAACAAAGTATTACAGCTTGGCTTATACGTAACATTATGTTTAGGTTTTTTTTAGAAATACACAAGGCACTGGCAAAGTTTTTGTCTCAGCTGGGATTGTAGCATTTCAGATGGGTTTATTTAATAAGCTCCCGTTCCATTGAACAGTAAAAAATCATTTGTATTCAATCCATTCTCATTAATAATATATAGAAATTAATTACGTCTTGAAAACGTAAATGTTTCATAGAACGATAAGTACTATTTAAAAATAGAATGAATTTAACTCGAGACGAAGTGTTTAGAGATCGATGGGTAGTAATAAAAATAAATAAATAGGAGCTTGTCAGTGACATAGACAATGAGGATGAACGAGAAGAATGAGACAGACCATTAGTTATTGCCAGCTGATGCGTACATAGGGTACTGGTACCAGATGACATAGAAATATTCTTGAAAATGTCACTAGATATTTCGCAAATTTCACCAACAATATTAGAAGTAAACTGCTCACCCAAGGTGTCTTTTCCGATCAGGACATTGAGCTGCAGGTCATCCTTGATGACGGTGGCCGAAGCCACCGCGAACAGCGCCGCTACCAACAAGAGCTTCATCTTCAATTTCTCCAGACGCACCGAGTGCAAATGTGACAATTCGTGATTTCACAGCTCTTTTATACCCATCGCTCCCGATATTTTTCAATGTTATCATTGCATATGTCACCAATTGTTTGTCTTACACCTCTAGCTGATAACATCGCGACCCGCCGATAGTTTTCTCTTGAGGTGAGCTATATTTGTATAACCGTATCTTCGTAGAGCGATGTCCTTTCTAACCTTCTCTATCAAAATATAGTACATGCATAAATATTCTTGATGTATTATTCTTTGCCTGTAAGAAGTAAACCCGTTTTCTGATTTCTACTGTCAATTAAAAACCTACTGAGTTATCAATATAAATATTGGGTGGTGGTTAAAGTGAAAAAATTTTAAAAAAAATTGCCATTTAAACTTGAAATTCAAGAACACATATTCATGTGCATGTGTGGGCTAAAAACGGAGTAATGTCATCGTAACTAATCAAGGTGTTAGAATATGTCTAGTGAATGTCATCATTGGCAAGTTTTCGTACAAACACAATTAATAACATAAAGTATACGGGTATTTTTTTTAAATGTAGAAATAGGCTTGCGTTGGGCCGAGAACCCACCTGATGGAAAACGAGATGCGGCCTAAGATGTAGCACGCTTATGTTTGGTAGATGACGGCGCTACACCTTAGATCACACCTCACTCCTAATCCAGTCTGATCATAAACAAATGCTTACTAATGTACATTTGTTCGTTCGGACGGTCGTTCGTACATACTTAATAATATAAATGTTCAAATTATAATTCTGACCATATAGCTACATAGTATATAAGTATTAAGTTAAACAAGTAATTAAGTTTTATCTACATTTACTTAAAAGAAAACACATTTACTTGCGATATCGTTTATTATAAAGTACGAGTGATAATAGTAATTAATACATATTATTTTTGTTTGTTACAGACCTTCAGACACGGGTTCCCGTTCTCGCCCACGGCGTTGGCATGGGACCCTATACAGAAGCTGCTTGCCATCGGCGACAAGGGCGGCAACCTAAGAATGTATCCTTTACGTAATTAGGTTTAATAAACCTCTGTATGCCCACATACAAATACACATGTACATATGTACCACGGCTTAACCAGGTGATCACATCGTCGTTCTTAAACAATATGAATTTGGAGACATTAAAATGTATTCCAATTTGAAAATTTATTTAAATATTGGCTGCCATAAATATTTATGTTAAAGTAAGTTTCGGAACAAAAATACATACTCGTATAAAACGTACAAGTTTCCGAGCAATTCTATTGGAGCTTGTCGGAAATTCGTTGAAACTCGTTGGAATATACGTTTCCAATGTTCGTTTTAACCAAACTAACTGCGTTTTCAAATACCATGTTGGGCGGCATACAAATTTTTCAGACACATTTCGTTATAGCAATACGCTCAATCTCTATTACATGGTACGTATAACATAATCGGTGAATCTTGAGATAGTATGACATTCCTCTGCCTACGCCTACAGGAATATGCAGGTGTAATGTTATTTTCAAGTGCCCAAAGAGCAGGTAATATTAGCCAAGAAAGTTAATTTGGCATATTGCACAAAGAAAAGATCGCCTGCATTATCACTTCATAGATTACACGAGAATTATTTCTCCAATTAGTGCGATAACAAGAAATAACAAGAGATTTATGGCGACACTAATTAAAGCAATATAAATAGTAACAAATTATGATAACAAAACAATATATGTATGTTACATGTACCTATACATTTGCCGATTGGGAGGCCCTGGGTTCAAATCCCGGGTCGGATGCTATTGGATTTTTCTAATTTAGAATTTCTTGTAGTGACTCGGAGTCTGGAATTGTGCCCGGTGTATGGCCATAGGCTCAACACCTATTCCATTTGACTTAAACGTATTACGTAACTGGTGAAACGTGGGACTACACTCCTCTGCCTACCCCTTCTGGGATTATAGGCTTGATGTTACGTTTATATAGAAGTACGAGATATTGTTACATAAATATGTTAATTATGAGCGTGTGATTGTGCGCCTATTATGTATGTAAGTCGCATCTAAAACGCGTAATCGGTCACAATCTCTTCTATTTTGTAACACTAACAGGAGGCCAGGGAGGTATAAAAAAAAACAACGCGAATCATCAACTCCAATAACATTAAGCCTTTAGCAAACAAATTAAAAGATCATTTCCATTTTCTGCTTTTTGTTTAAGTATTTTTACGGTAGGTACTGATCGCTGAAAGCGCCGATCGTGTGTCATCAAACGTTAACCCTTTAGACTCCCTTAGAGACCTACGTAAAGAGTAAACAAAAAAAGGTCACTTAAGGAT
Source organism: Parelbella ahira ahira (assembly GCA_018244795.1). Classification (NCBI taxonomy): domain Eukaryota; kingdom Metazoa; phylum Arthropoda; class Insecta; order Lepidoptera; family Hesperiidae; genus Parelbella; species Parelbella ahira. The sequence continues at coordinate 15,794 of DWME01002555.1, read as the reverse complement.
TTTTCATTGTAAAATTTTATATAGACTTTAAAAAGTATCTTGTCGGATACAATAAAATATTGCAGTATTTCTACACCTTTTTTATTTGTCTAATATATTATTTAACTCTAACAGTCTTATTGTAAGACAGTCACAGTTGCCACAAGCGAAACGGTTCACTGCCCCTTTCACATAATCAAAGACAAATAAATACCTATGGATATTGAAGAAATCGGCTGATGTAATAAAAATATCGATATACATCAGAAAATACACGAATTAATTAATTCTCTTAAAATAACATACGTACATAAGTATACCTATAAAATTTGGTTACTTTGATGCATTGTGCGGGCGATAATGTTGACCTGGCCGAACATTTCAACGCACTTGATGATAACGGTATCACCATATTATATCTGCTACTATGTAACTGTTAATTAAAATCCCTCGGCGATTCGATTTAAAAGTTATCAACATGTGTCTCCAATGTAATTCGTGCTAGTAAGTAATTAATCGAATCTAGATTTTTCAACAGGGATTAATTATTATATTTAAGATAAGGATAAGGTCTATGGACTTTTTGCTCCCGTTGTTCTTCTGTTTTATTGTGTAAGTATAAATGAGAATTTTGTAGAATATATCTTGATTGAAGATTTAAGCCCTTTATTGAAAGATATGGCATGGCAAATGTACTGACAGATATCGATGAATATGCTTGAACTGTGTGACCATTGACTTGTAATGAATTCAGATTGACTATTTTCATAGTCCTTCAAAGTGTATAATTGCATCTAAAATTGTACTGACTAATCGTAAACTATGATGCCACTCGAATCAATCGATGTATCGAACAGTACGTTAGAGAAGTTAATGTTGATTTAAATATTTCATTTCCTAATACTATTACTATTATATATACTATTCCTGTACTGTTCTATTAGTTTCCTGTGTTCAGTGTTGTTACGAATAAAACTGTAAAAGTAACATGTGTATGCTCATTAAACTTGAGTGGAGAAATTTAAAATTATTTGCAAATGTTATACATAGAATCCAGCATTACGTTTTTCGACTTTGCGATTTTGATACGAGAAGTCGTCATTAAACTTGGGACTGGTCAAGAGAATAAACTGTATTGAAGTCATAAAAATAACCAATTATTTATCTATAACGTCACATGGAGTACGTTTACGAGGAACGAAGTATTATTTTGCACAGTGATCAATGGTAATAGTAATGTTGTCCAAAATTATATTCTCATAAAAATATACATTTAAAAGATTCGAACAGAGGTATTATACAAAATTTTAATTATAATAAATATTTGTAAACATTTACCATAAAGCGAGGCAAAGTGATAAAAAGCTGATTCGAAATGAATTTCAATGAGGGAAGTATTAATCAAGCGCTGACAATTCCGTGGGCGCTATTAATTGCGCGGGAAGTTATTAAAGATGGCGACTTTTCGAAATTGCTCGAAAGGTAATTTTCTTGAATTCAAAAGAAATATATTCAGTTCGACGTCGGGTGGAACACCGCGTAAATTATTAAAATTTAGCTCCATTTACTGGCTTTTTTTGCTATGAAAATAGTTCTTGCTGTTCGTATAATTATAGTAACATTCAATAATGACAAGTCGTACACTGTTACCTATGAATGTTATGGAAATACTCGTATAATGGATAGCAAAGCAATGAATTAAATTGTGATATCGGGAGGTCTTGGGTTCAAATCCGGAGTCGGGTACTATTGAAATTTTCTAATTTAGAATTTCTAGCAGTGACTCCGAGTCTGAATCTGTCTAAGGTGTATGGAAATAGGCTCACCACCTATTTCATGGGGCGTAAACTTAACTGCTGATAAGTGGGAGTGCACTGCACTCCTCAGCCTACCCCTTCGGGGATTACAGGTGTGATGTTACGTTAATAAAATAACATTGTATAGTGAATATAATGACATACAGTAAAACATACAAAGTCAAATCTATAAACAAAACAGTAGGTATATACAACAAAAAGCACAATTTAAAGTTAAATTTTCTGATATGCCTATGGACTGAATGGGTGACGATGAATGACTATAAATCTTTATAGGTAATAAAATGAACAACATGATAAACTATGCCTTCACCTAGAAATGTTTAGTAGGCTTACTGGTGTGTTCGTTTGCTGGCGCGTTGCCAGCACCGAACCCGAACAACGTGCGGCTAACGGCTCGCTCGGAGGCAGTCGCAATGTTTATATAAATGCTTTAAGGTATCACAGACAGAGATATAACATATGTTGATATATTCTACCAGGACAGGGCGCAACTCATTGTGGAATGCCTACATCCAGCCGTGGACTAAAATAGTTTTATGATGATGATGATATTATACGGCAGGTATGCTATAGTATATATCGTTTACATACAATGATATTTCCGTATTAATATCAGTTGGCTTACGGTTGATGAAATGCATTGTCATTCTTAATCATTGCACCTTATTGCCAATACGTTGGCTATATCATAAAGGCCAGGAATGGTAGCAATTACGTTGCGATGTCATGTATTTTTCAGACAGATATAGATGTTTCTTCCAGCGTAGTATCGTTTGACATTAATCAATGTGTTACTATATTACCTCTCTATTGTATAGAGTTCCGATATACTCTAAAACATGTGTGTACATACGATATACGGGATAAACACGGAAGGACCGATATAAAATATTTCATAGGAAAAGTCGGGGACAGCGCATAATATTTTTATTTAGTGAGAAAACCGCAATGCTTTCCGTTGGAGGGCGCGCAATCCCACAATGGGGCCTTATTGTATGTGATCACTGTCGTCGAAACGGAAATATCCTGTATCCTTCGGAAAATACGATGATGAAAAAGGGAATCGGAGAAATCACAATTTGTTTTTGTAATGCATACGTGTAAGTGTATGTGGCCATTGTACGGGTTCGTGGATTTGATTTCGAAGTTGATAAAGCGCGAAAATCTGGACCATACTGCTCCAGTGCCGGTTTACAGTGATGCATTATGTCGGCCAACTAATCAAAAATATATCGAAAACGTGTAGCATATAGAAAAAAAATACTTCTAATAAGGTTTGACTATTAGTAGAAAGTTAGTAATAATATACGGATTTACTTAGCATGTCTCTTTTTTTTTAATTATATAACAGGCTAGCGTTTGGACGTGATTCTATCTTACAGTAAGCGCAGATGCGACCAAGATGGAGCACGCATGCCTAGAAAAATCCTATTCAGTACTGATCTTGGACTGTTAACAGTACTAAATATGAAGTGGCATAGTAGCTAACTAACAGTATGTAATATTTAACGCACACTGAAGGGCAGTAACAAATATAATTAAGTATATCTATAATTTGGTTCACGAAATGTGTGAAGTATCAGCCGCGATTATAATCATCATTAATTAAACCCACCATGACTCGCTCGAATCTTCAACTCCTAATAAATTACTTGAAAACTCCGAAGTCACGATGACAGCGAAGTTTGAACTGAGATTGATCACTCCCGACTAATCGTTCCACCACTTTGTCGAACGGTTATCACAGGAACAATGTGTGCGTCCACTGACATATAACCACTTGTGACCGGCTAAAATCGGTTTTGTGCAGTGCTCTGTTCCGTCAAAACCTTCGAAAGTCGCGCAGCGCTCGTAAAGATCGTGAGAACGGTGAACTGTAATGTTAAGATGTCCATAAAGCTTTTGAAAATGTGCGACTTCGTGATTTTAAAAGTCAAACTCTACGAATTTAAAAGAGTTTTACAATATGTACTTGATCATTTATGTAGGTACATAATGAAGAAATCAATAACTTTATAATGACATGTTCAAAAGTGTAATGAATTATGTAATGTGGATTTAATCTAATTAACCATCAGCGTTAATGTTTCCATTGTTTTCCAGCGTTATTGCAAACTAAATCATCTAATTGGAAATCTTCTTTTATTGCGACATTTATGTGTTTTCGTAGGATAACGTGTGTTTCGCGATTACCGTGACACAGTAGGTAAATACTTTACGTAAACATCAAAAATTAATATGCGCTCCTGATTGATCCTGACCAGACCAATCCTGTGACCCCGAGAATGTTTTAACAGTTTACGACGGGGTGCCCCGTAATTTCAGATGAAGTTGTATATAATATATTTTCTACATAAAATATTAAGTTTATATTTGTTCTATATTTTATTGAATATGAAGCATACAAGATACCCTCCTTAAAAAAGGGATAAAACACGCAGCGCATGTAAATAGGAATTGAGACAAAAAAAACATAAACCGTAAGAAATATTTGAAAGTTACACTTGGCAGTATCATAACAAGTCGGTAAAAATCTATTCCGCAAACATTGTAAAACCCAACAAAACTGAACGGTGCACCGCAATAAAACAACAAAACGCAGTTCCGAGGTGCACTATAAAACTGTACGAGCGACGAAACTTCTGCAGCAATGTTGTGTGTTAAACCGACGTGTAACAAGACGCTGGCGAGGAAAAGTTCAAAGAAACAGCTGACTAACGTTCCCGGTGTGACGTCACGTCGTTTGTTTTGCCCCTTCGTGTGCTGTGTCAAAAATAATGTCAGTGCCCGCCGACTTCGCTTTAAAATCGTTCCAGCAGTGCATTAAAAGTTTTGTGGGTAAAAGGTCGGAGTGTATTAAAAGTTTTATTGCGGTATTACCTTACCTAGATTTCTGATAGCTATCCTACTTATACTTTGGATTTAAATTGTTTGTCCAATCTTTTTATAAAGATGTATTATTTTTTTTTATTTTATTTTTTTTATTTTTTTTCCATGTGCAAAGCGGGACATTTTGGCCCAAGTATTTACACACTTAAAATATTGTCCCCACAATATATCATTAACAAGAAATCTTTGGAAGGCAATAAAATATTCTACATTCTGTTCTACGCGACTGGGATACAATGTCTTTAAAAGAAATATGTGTAACTGTCTGCGTTCATTTGTCATTAACTTCTGCGTTATGTTGCGTTAAATATTATTGCTTACTCCCCATACCCTTCCACGTTATGTAGGTCACCAAACAAATGGTACTCCGACGTCCCCTACCGTCCGGTCGGCAAACGCCCAGATAATATATAAGGTGTGAAGTGAATACAGCACAACGACAAGATAAATTTATAACAAGCCGGTTTCTCCCGAAATACAAACAAATAGTCATTACGAGCGCATATTTCATTTAATTCTGACATTTCGAATTTAACTTCGGAGACAATCTAATTACCTCGAGAAGAAAGCACAGGACCGCGATACGAATAAGGTATGAATAAGGGCAAACAAAATTATGAACAAAACTTTTGTTCGTTCCTCAAGAGTCGGCTTTGAATGGATAACCAGAAATGTCTCATTAAAATGGGTATGAATTTGTAACAATACTCGTGGTATCTCGCTGCCGAATTCTATTTCATTTCATACGAGAACATGTTTTGCTCGATGAATCTTTAAAATGTTTATTCAGGGGTTCTTTTAAATACCACTCGTTCATCTCAATAAAGTCGTTAACATAAATGCACCCAGAAATATGTCGTTTGAAATAAAGTGTCCACGGAGTTTGCTCTATTGTTGCTCAGCAAAAACACGGTCCAAAGTTTTCTTTGCTTCAGATATAATTCCCTATTTCTCAATTTTGCATAATCGCCGAAGCATAAAATAACTTGATTTACTTTCCAGTCTCCCTCTCCATTCTGTCCTGCCGTGGATTATTCTTTACAAAGAAAACTCTTTCGCCATCAAACCGTGCGGCTTCGAAATATGTTAAATAATATCCAAAGTTGCCTGCAAAAGAACTTGTAATAAAAATTATGAAAGTTATCCGCCATTATCATAACACTTAGTGCGTGAGTGGAGTTCTTGAAGCGAATGTTCTCGCTTCGCTAAGTTTTAAATAATTTCAGTAAAATTTGTGCTTCGTTGAGCCTTTGAAGTTTTCGCTACTTGCTGAAATTCGCCAAATGTTTTGTGTACAATACCCTGTAAAGGTTATTTGTGTATAAAATTATAATAAGTTGAAATAACTATGATGATTCAACGTCTGACCTTAGCTGTTATGTTGCTTCATTTTTATCTTCAACGTTTATATCGACCTTTCAAAGTTCAGTGAGGAGTAACCCTTCATACATATGACCAAACCTTGCTGACAGTGACGGTCGTAGTACTTTTAAACGCATTGAGTCTGGTGTCTTTATTCGATCAAGCTATGGAATCATAATATTATCTATAATGAAAAAATACTGCACAATAATGAGTTACAGGGTCTAATACCGAATGGTAGGAAACAAAATGTATATAAATAATGTTCCAACGTTACTTATTCGAGAAAGTTATATTAATTTCAATACGTAATAAAACTGTACCAAAATCCGGTCACGTCGCAACTACCAATCACATGTGTGGAATTTACTCAACGTGTTCTCTATTACATCACACCAGGCCGACTGTAGCGCGGCGAAATATTAGCCAATAGCAATGCAGTATTTCGTGTGCTTTATTGTCATTGACCAATGGTAGCGTCGTATTTTCCCGCGCTACTCGCTTCTGTTATTTCGAGTTTCAGAACAAAGCTCGGACGACTGTGGTCATCATATGTGTAGGTTTAGCGTAGATCAAACCAAAACAGTCTAACAGAGACGTAATAATTACACGAAAACAAGTCCAGTGGACCAGTTCAAGGTTATTAAAGCACGAACATTTGCAGTATCCCACTGATACTCGTATTTTAGCCTAAACCGAAACTATAACCAAATATTCGGTTCATCTTATGTTATCGAACTGCCAATTTAAGCCTGAGGATGCATCAGTTGTGCACAATATGTGAGATGATCGAAGAAGATCGTAATACCCACGTATGTGCTTACTTTCTGTATTTACCTGTACGTCTTCTAATGATTTACATAAATGGGTTTTGTTTTAATGATCTGAATGATTAATATATCATAGTAATTATATACACTGCACAGTGTGCGGCGCCGGCCTCGTACACTTTGATGGCCGATAATAATCTCTCATTGAATACTGCAAATGCGACCGAGCTGTGAAATTGACACGTGAATAAATGATGACGTTTTAGCAACCACTGGGACCGTTAGTGTCAAAGACATTAGCATACATGAAGTATTATTTCATTCATTTATTATTATCGTTTTATATAATGTAGTCCGTTATTGAACAAAGCTTTTAGCTTTGTTTGTCTAAATTATTAAAAACATATACATGTCATGGTAAGATTTAACGAAAGTGAACAGTAGTCACTAAGATCAACAACCGATATGTTGCTTACATTTAGAACTCTTTTGGGCTTGTAAGGGCTTGAAATAATACAATAAGGACAAGTTTTAAACGTAAAGTTATAGGGATAAAATATGTAAGCATATCTAAGGTTAAATAATATGTCCCACCGCTAGCACAAAGTCGTCATTATTATCAGCCTTTGTTAGTCCACTGCGGGACTTAACAAAAATAAATTATCGAATTGAATTTAGTTCCAATTTCACTTATAAGGTGATTGCTTATGTTATTTACATTTTAATTTTAATTGAGTTGAGTTAGTAAGTACACCATATTGTGATTTAATTAACGTGTACAGGAATGCATCCGTTTCAAAGTCCACACCGGGCGGTACAAACGAGAGGTTGTCAAAGCGAGCGAGCGTGTTTGCGTTCCACGTAAGCAAATAAACAAACAGACAAGCTGGACGGACGTGCGAGAGGGTGCAGCGCGCGCCATAAGCGATAGCGGAATTGCTTTTCATCGTTCCCAATTAAAGCGTATCATTTAAAACGTAACTTAATATCACGCCTGTAAACTCCAAATTGTTCTGCAGTGGAATGTAGTCTTTGAGGAGTGTATTCTGTGCCCTATAGAATAGGGACCAAGCCTATTGACGTACACCGAACACAACTGATTAATTTAAAAATTAATATACGTATTTAGGTCTGACGGTAATACAGTAGTTTCATAACTGTCCTAATTTACTGACCATATTCATCAAAAAGACAATATTTATTTTACATGTTAAACATGTAACATCCACAAAAGGACAATGAATACAACGCTATAAAATAATGAAAATGGCGTCACTTAAAATTTGTGATGAAATATATTTCCTCTTTATCTTCTTAAGAAACGAGCATCGACCACAGCAGCAAGATATAAAATAAGGCACTTCAATCACTAGTCTAACTTATTTTTTTTTTAAATTTAAGTTAGACTAGTGATTGAATTTTGATTCAATTTTTTTTTAATACTTACATATGTTACAGATGTCATTGATGCGGGAAACTGTATGTACGAGCTCCCTTATCACCTTGTGGTGCCATCTAAAAGATATATGTTTGCGACCGAACATATTTTATACTTGAGGGAACCTGTGCTCGGGCAATAACGGCTCAAACTACCCCAGAGGGAACATAATTCAAATACGACATGAAAAGAATCTCGGCTAGTTAGGGGTGGAGTAGAACTTGGATGTAAACGGTTAGACATTACGTAATGCTGTATCTGTGACATGTATACTACAAATAATACAATGTCTATGTATTTCGTTAATTATATACTTTCATCTATTGCCTTTGACTGCGTCGTTGGTCTAGTGGTTGCACGCGCCATTGCAAAGTGAGAGGTTCTGGTTCGATCCCCGGATAGAGCAGTGTTGTGGGTTTTTGCTGAATAATAACGGATACTGAATTTTTGCCCAGTGTACCTATGTCAATTAGCTCCACCCCCTATGGCATAAGACGGATAACATAACAGGTAAAACGTGAGAGTACGACACTGCTCTGTGTATTCCTTATAGGAATTCCGGACGTGGTATTATTTTATATAAACCTGGTGAATAGAATCGATTGTTTCGTTTGCCTTTCGTAAAATTAGAAAGATTCGTCAGATCAGAGAAGGAAGGTAAAGCGTATCTTATTATCCTGTGATAGACACCTTGCCAGCTGCGTCCCCAAAAATCAGCTAATGACAAGAATCTTATTCGGTGATGGCTTAGCAATATCGCTAATTCGCTGCCACAGCAGTCCAGACAGACAGTCCGAACGTTAACCAAACGAGAAAATTACTCACCCGTTACTGCCCGCTCTCTGACCCAGCGCGCTAGATACACGACCGGCTAGTTTACATAGCTGTTCTAAGTCAAATACACGCAGCATTGACTTTGTGGTGGGTGGATAAACACTAGGATTAAATAATATTTTATTAAATAACACTTCGTATACAAAGGGATGATTAATTCGTGGCTAGTCCACCGAGACGGAATACTTTGGCATGACTTGTACATGTCTGTGGACTGACTCTTAGTAATGCTCGTCATTATTATCTCTAAAAGTCACGATGATGTAATCCGATCGATTTCGTCCATGGCGACTACTGTGTCATCGATGTTATTGGTATGCTCTGATGAGGCTTATATACGTAACTAATCTTCATCGTGGAAATCTACACACACTTAGACCATGTTCAAACCGTTTCTAAATTATACTTATGGTATGGTAGAACCCCTAAACGCTTCTCAACTTATTTTACACCTGTCATCACGTACAGGACATGTAAAAGTTTTCAAGCATTTGAAATAATATTGGGGTTCCCTTACGTCAAGCAAAGCGACTAACGTACGCCAACTGGCCTGAAAGACCCGTAACTCACTCCAACGAGAAAAGATTGAACTACGCGTTTGAAACAAACTGGAAGTATGGTAGTTTGGGTCGCTCAATTTCTGTTAAAAGTGATTTCTCTTATATATCTTAACTTCGACTTATATGGGTGAATATGAGATATGTTCTTTATGAAATATATATCTAAACGCTGTTGTGTAGAATTTATTCTGAATTTTGGCGAGCCACGGGTCACGTCGGACGAGGATAACCCGTCTTTGTGTGTGATTTCAATAAGAGCTAGTGTTTGGATTTTCATTAGTTATATTTTGACACTTAAAAATATACCTGGTGATATTATTTGTCGTAAACATTTTTATTACATTCATATCACGCCAGGTCGCTTGAGGTGCAGGTAATGAGTAAGTTCTTAGTGCCAGATACATGTATGTATCCTTACAGATCAGACGTGCGTCTATCACTCTTGTTGTTCTATTGTTATCACTCTTTAATATATTTAAAATACGAAACTTAAAAAACGTATATAGGAAATGTGTGTGCTTGGATTATAGTATAGTAGTCTAATATTCGTTCTCGTAATAAGATTCCATTTGTGCAAGGAGTAGTGTTGACATAGCGCAGCCAGCGCGACACATTTGGCTGTTGGAACCCGAAACCAGACTGGGAGTAAACATATCTGGGAAATAAACAAACATACACAAACCATTTTCGTGTTTACCCAACAGATGGATTTCAACAATAGAATAGATCAAGGTTTAATAAACATACATAGACACTATTTCTACATAATCGTGGTATATTTTTATAGCAACCGGCTGGAAATTCAATTCAATCATATCGACCGCTTTCCTTCTACATACAAGCAAAGCATTTTTTTTATTGTGTCATTGTATAAGCTCGGTGTAGAAATATTATAGTTTTTAATTGAAAATTTTCAGCAATCTAAGGCTAAATACGCCAGAATCAAAGCACATTGAACCAACACTGCGGAAGGCATTTCAATTCGCAGTATGTACGGCGCCGAGAGTTATAGTACACGTGCCGGCGACAAGACGGTAAATAGTGGGAGCCGTGACTTCAGCGGAGACAGTTTGAATTTCACACTTTAGCGCAACGCCACAGCAAATATTCCGCCACGCGGCATTAACGTAATGGAAACTGAGCGAAAAGCTCCCAACATATTACAGTACTGCGGCAGTGAGACAGATACGATTCGAATTTCTGCAAGCACTCCGCGCATTAGAAATACGAATCAGAGTGGACTAATTAAAAAGCAGCACGTTTATTTTCAATGCTCTGGTACCTTTCGGACGAAATTAAAAAAACATTTGAGGCGTTTTGTTTAGTGAATCGAGTTTTGTTTTTTTTTCTGAATAAACAGTTCGTTTTATTTCTAAATACTTTTTTAAATTGAAGTTAAAGAGACCAAAAAGCCGTTTTGGTGTTTTATCCTTTTTTAAATTAAGTAGCAATTTACGTATCTGTCGGTATATGTTAACAGAAAGATGTTTGAGTGAACTAAATATTTTTATTATTCTTAACATGAAATTTTATGATGTAAGAATATGCGGTACGTTCCTTAACCAGCACTTAGATTGGGCGGTCCTGGCGTGGACGCGCACGTGCGCCACGAGGCGGGCGAGGCCGTGCTGCACGCGCGCTTTCTGGTCAACGAGGGCGGCATCGTCACCGCCTGCGCTGACGACCAGCTCCATCTATGGACCTTCCGGCAGAAGCTACCCCAAAGGGTTCAGTCGCTCAAGTTCCAAAGGGAACGGTGAGATCTCGATTTTTCTTATCAGTAATATCATGAATAAATTACTAATTAAGCAATACATACTTTTTCCAGTTTCAGAGGGACCGGTGAGATTATAAATATCGTAATATTCATAATGTATAACATTGAAGTAATGGAGATGGGTATTGTGCAGTAACTTGGTCGACTTCAACTAGGAATCTCTCGGCTGATGTCACAATAGATAGATACGGTGTCGTTCGCGGTAAGGTCTGTACTTACATTGAGCTGCTGATGTCTCGTCCCAGTCAGCACTCGCCACAAATACAATGCGGTGAAATCATCACTATGAGAAACATAATATTCACCATTTGTTAAATATATTAGACTATTTTGACAAAAATATTTTTTATGTTAAGAATGGGTTTTTATAATCAGATATGGTTATCAATGTGATGACACGTATGAAGAAATCATTTATTGAGTTTTATGGAAACCAAACAATACATATAATAAATGAAACAAGTTACATGTAGGTTAATTTTTGGTCGCCTTGCCCATTTTATTCGGATAATATTCTTCAATACGTCATATTACACATTTTACACATTTTACAACATAACCGAAATAACAAAATAGACAATCCTCGACTGAAGTCTGTTCAATTTGAAGCAATACATTAAACATAAATTGAGCCACATCGGTAATTTCAAAGTATACAATCCGGATTATGCTTACTCTAGATAAATAACTGCAGAAGAACTGGAGAAAGAATGAATTATTGAACAAAGAACGACGTTCGGAACGATGAATGGACAAGTTGTTGAATAAATTGAAACAGTGCAAAACAAAATGTCGATCGCGCGGCCCTCTGTTCTAGTCTGAGAGCTGGCGAACATCTATGAAATGCAAATGGACAAAATCTGAACCATTACACAAAAAAATTAATCAAATGATTAAGTTGACATATTTTGGGGAGATCCTATGTTATTTACAATTTAAGCTAAAAAAGGATTTTTCGATTTTCTAATGTTTTACAGGGATAAAAACTTTAAACATAAAACAGTAGCGCGAACTATCTCAAGAGATTGACTAGACGTTTCGCTAATGTAACGTCTAATGTTAAAAAAGACTGAATCTAAGACTTAGATTTATAAAATATACTCATTTTCATCTCTTACAAAACTTCCTCTGTCACGTTCGCCAGCTTTTCGCCTACCGCTTCACATTCTGCGGCTGTTGTGTTTCACAAATTTAATGGCTGTTCCTCCTTTGTTTTACAGCTGGAAAGGAATAAAACGTAATGCCTTTAGAATTTATAAAGAAAACTTCTCTAAATGAAATTAAAGTTTTGAGGTCACGTTTTGCGCTACGGTCTTTTTTTATCTTATAGATTCCTTAAAGGGGATTGACTAAACAGATTGAAAACAATCTTGGAATAAATGAGAGGATGATTTATTTTAACTTCTAATAATACTTCGATTCGAATAGTGGGCATTTATAACTGCGCTGTAATAAAACCGACAATAATTAATAATGTAAACAGCGCCATCTATTTTCACACTCTCCAAATCAATCTTGCAGTCCGTTGAAAGAGAGTTGTCGACTTTACTATGATTCATATGTACTTATTTTCCATTAGACACATAATTACATCATATAGTATTTTGACTGCTTTCTGTGAACTATACTGAAATGTAAGTACATGTCTACATACATATGTATGTACATTGTACATGTCTACTTTGTCTAAAGTCCGTCACAGGCTTACCATTTAAGAGCCAAGTGTTTTCGTTTAATTTAACGGTCGCTCGCCCATTGTTTTACGACTGTAAGGGAATAAAACATAATTGTGAGGCACTTGCTCAAAAATGCAAAGAGGAAAATGGAGCAACGCTTGAGATCTCAAACCTTGACCTCAATTTTTAATATAGTTTTATAATCGCGATGCCTCTTTCAGCTATTAAAATATCGCTCTTTGTGACCGCGTCAGCTCTTCAGAGCTATATCTGTACAGTTTTAAACAGTGTCGAATTTTATAGATGAATCGATTTTATATTTTTAAGCGCACGATTGTTTTTGCCATAAATATGAGGTGGTTCATAAATATCTACTCGTATAGACACAAGCAGTACCATTCTCACTCAAGGATAGTAGTGGAGTGAGTTAGTTTAAATACATATTTGCTTAGGAGCTAATTGCATTAATCGCTGTCCAGGGTCTCCACGACTGGCAAATGTCCGTAGCATATTTCGCAATAGTGAAAATTAATAGAGACTCGAGTTAATTTAACACCGGCCGAAATGTTCAGAAAGCTAATTTTATTTAACAATCGTCTCTAAACCCCAGCTGTGACAAGTTTAGTGAGTAGTGTAGACCGTAGTAGTAGTGTAGAGATTTATTTTACAATGTATTGCAATAACACGACTCAACTTGTTAACTTAAACATGTTCTATTATAATATAATTACGTCACACTTTATAAAAAAATATTCTAATGTCATACATGCAGTAATTAATAATATCTACCTGCATTGTATTAACAAAAAAAGTCATTAAACTGTGCGGAACAGTACACTAATGTTCCTTAAATCAACAAATTCAGTCTTGTCAAATATTTCACGCATAAAATAGTATAATGATGAAATATTACTGAATACGTCGAAAGCGGTAATACAATTTAAATCCGATGTTAAATATTAACAAATAATCAGCACAAAACGCAACGCCACCAGCGAGCCGCCGGCTCCGAAAACCGGAATTAATTTCGCCGGCTTGATTGCTTTGGCACATTTCCATTTATTACATGATTCCAATGTAATAGTTGGAATACAGTTAATTAAATCAATCAAAGCCCTTTCAATCTCAGTGAAGAGCTCCGTCCAACATTGGAACGATAAAAGGGCTAAAAAGTAAATAGAAATCAATCAATCAAACCGGTTGTAATTTCACGTTTAATAATAGATTATGACTGATTCTAACGCAGCAAACATCGCTTACAGAAGAACCTTTGACCTGAGTAGACGTATCGTCTTTATTCCTCATAGGTGTTGGTTTAAATGTTAATGTTCCAGTGACTCTCCCAACTTGGTCCCAATAACCACCGTTTATTTTTACATAACAATAGCCTCCCGTTTGACTAAAATCTTGCCAGATGATAAGCGACATGTATAATAGAATACAGCACGCTTGCCCAATAAGTGCCTATTCACTCTTGTTCTGAACAATTCCAGACAAAAATGAAGGTGAAAACTGTCATTTACTGGTAAATTAAGAAAAGTTAATTAATATAATTAATAGCAATTATACGATACTTAGTTACCAGTGTTCTCCTAATTGATGGTCCAATCAGATATTTTATTGGAACGTACACTGCCATTGTAACAATCAACGTTATTAATTAAACCGTAATTAACATTAGCTCATACGAGCGTACATATAGTAGAGCTGTAGTTTGATAAGTTATAGTGTTTTATTATTATATCCTCACGCCACGTTTTGCAAGGGGTAGAAAGAGAGTAGCGGGCGCCAAATGTCCCTGTACTTATAAACCTAACATGCTTCTTCTACGCTTTGTCTTCATTCACACGCGCTAATTTTGGAGATTCAAACTCCGAAGTCAGTGTTTGACGTATTTGATCCAAATAGGTTATTAGTAGATTTGGTTTAAAAGAGAAGGTAAGGGAAATTCCACGCGTCCGATTCTTACATGAGACAGAATCCGATTTTACCATTTATGTGATTTATTCGATAGTTGGACTGCGTAATAATCGATAAACTTTATCGACACTTCTGGTTCGCCAACTGTGTAAACTGATATATGGCATTTCAAGTTTCACGTCGAGTTTTAGGTTACATATTGGTTTGAAAATGCTTTGTATTGAAACTTTTGGTCCTATATTTCAAAGTTAATGAATAATGAGACACAAATTTCCGCCCTTAGGGCTCAGATGTTTTCTACAGGGGTGTTTTACAGATTAAGAAACATTAAATTTGTGTACGTTGATCAGGTGATATGTATGTGAAGATCTAAATAACTGTTTCGCCCCCCCGACCAGGTGGACAGATGACATGAAGAGGGCAGCCGGAAGCTGGATTGAGAGAGCCCAGGACCGGGTGGAGTGGCGCAGGTTAGGGGCGGTCTATGTCCAGGAGTTGATCGTAAATGCTGATAGATAAATAAATGTTGCGTCTTAAATGTATGTCTTTATGTATTAACTATGTGATTTGTGCCAAATAAAGGACAAGAAGATAGAGTTGAACGTGCAAGTCCAGTGGTCAGCAAGTTTGGTTATAATTTAAGCAATACAACAATAGGAACAATATAAATGCAGCTTATAAAGTATTGGACTAGATTTAATAGATTTTAATAAAATTCAAATCAATATTGACTTCCATAAACATTATTAACTTAGTAGGAATAGCCGAC
>DWME01002554.1:0-20492 GCA_018244795.1 Parelbella ahira ahira | reverse complement strand
AAAAATTCAATAGTAACCAGGATTTAAACTCAGGACCTCCCTATCGGTAGTCGCGCTTGCAACCATTCGACCAACGAGGCGAGCAGTAAACTTTAACTACACCAAGTTTCCATTACATTCCTCTGTGCTTGCAATATCCTTCAAAAGGGGTACAAAGATTTTTCTTGAAATATTAATACATAGAGAGCGCATGAAAATAATTTGAAGGGACTATAGGGAGAACTTCGCAATTGCTGTCCGTAAAGTTGGAGAAGTTCGCAAATAGTTCGCCAACAGGTGTTCAATACGAGTGGCGATAAAGCTTTTGGGAATTGAGAGACAAAAGCGTGTTCGTGGGATACGAGGGCGCTCGCGGTTTCATTGAAAAACGAGAGACGCTCCCAGGCGATTAGTGGTGGAATTATTATTCGTTTAGTGCACTTGGACTGTAAATGTAGATGTAGATAAGATGTGTTAAAGTAAAATGTTGTATTTTGGAATTCGATTTGCCGAAAATTACTTTATTTGGTAGCTATAACTAATGCATTTTGGATACAAATATATCTACAATACAAATAAATCTAAAAAAAATATATAACATAGTACGTAAAGTTACCAAGAGCCTTGCGTTGGTTTTACTTTTCTAATTCAATTAGTTTTTAAGAGATATCTCTTTAAAAATAGTTATGCGCAAGGTTTGTTTTTCCCATATTTCAAGATCTAAGCGGAATACGATCGCGAAACACACATTAATCGTGTGTACACATCAAGTCGGTACTAAAACACAAGTTTCTATATAGCTTTCCATTTGGGGGCCGATCCACCATACTTATCCGGCTAGATCCTTTTTCGGGGTTCCTTTAGGTTATGTTTTTGAATATTAAAGCCTCTTTACCCTTTGGGGTATTCATCGCATCTCTATGGTTTCCATAGCAACATATACGTATTCTCCTTGAGCTAAGCTCGTCAGGAACTTATCGGAGCAAGTAGTCCCCGAAGTGAAGGCTTGGCTGTCAAGTAAGACGTCTCGAGAGAATCATTCATTTACATACGAGTACGCACACGTACATACATCTCTAACTTATCATTATTTACCCACACATTAACACCAGTTACTTGATTGCTCAAAACGTTATAGTGCGCTGTTAAAAATAATTGATGTCTACAAATCTCAAATACACCATATAAAAAATTGTTAATTGATTTTTTTTCTTTTTAATGTGCCCGTAGTTTCTTTCATTTTTAGCCAGTATTTTTTTCCGTTTTGGTATGCCATGCTATTCCAAGCGTGGAATGGCAGACTTCACAAATCGAAGAAAATTTTAATTTGTTACTGTGTTTCTTCACATTAATCCAGTGAGCACGACAGAATCTTATTTTTTATAGTATGACAGCGTAGTAAATTAACGACATCAATTAATCGATACAAATGTTTGCACCGCCTGAGCTCTTTTTCCCTAATTGCATATAACTGTATGTGATTGTCCAATAAATACTATCAATAGCAAGCACTCCATATATAATTAAGTCTGTGGAAAATTTATGTAACTGTAACGACAGGGGCCTGCGACCAGCCTGTGTTTAACGAGGAACAGTCAGATGACAATATTGTTATTTCTACCCTTTTCCCCATAACCTGACCTATCAAGGGTTACTTTCGAGGGTTAAGCTACTGTCAATACCGTCGATGTGATACCCGTAAATTTTCTAGGCGCTCTGTCGTGTATCTGTTCCAAGATATATTGCAATACGTTTGGGATCTTGATAGAGTATGATTGCAGTATTTTTTAACAGTAGTTTTAAACTGTTTTTTACTACTAGATGCATTCTATAACATCGAATATAGTTATTACATTATTTACCTGGTTAAGTATGAGTTTTGTGTGTAAGAGATTTGTTTGTACAAAATATATATAACTTTACGCTGTTAAATGTACATACGACTATAATCCATTTCCGTTTTTATAATGTTTAGAGTGCGGCAAGGGTGAATGAGACAAAACATATGATAGTTAAAATGCAACGATTGAGAATAAACTGTTCTACTACTGTAGTGTAGCGTATGCTCCAACCGTATCAATCATTTGCCAAATTCATCTCATGTAAATAACAAGATAATAATTTTGAGAATAAATATCTTTACACCAATAAGTTTATTTAATATTTGAGTAATTCGTGTCTTGGGTAAGTAATGAATTAGTCATGACTCTCATTATTCAAAAACCATAACCACACTAACTGTACGTACACTTTTAATTACAACTGACACCTAGGAATCATCCTTTCTCGAAACATAAAATAACATCTGTCTTAATAAAAACACGTTGCGATAGTTACCGGGGGCGGCTATCTGAGACTCGCACAGGTCGCCGGTGTAGCCTTCAGCGCAGATACAGCTCACCGCGGCAGGGCCCATTTGCCTGTCGAGTTAATAAATATGAATAAAAATATTAATGAAAACTGCTGCTTATCATTTTTAATAAAACGTTTATTTATGTAATATACTCGTATACCAACAAAATAAACGATATGATGTTGCGATGAAATAGTTATAGAAGTATGTGATGGGTTTCATAAGTGTTACTTCAATTACACTTGCGAAACGAAAAGAAATAAACAAAAACATTACATCTTTATTAATCAGTTAATAATTAAGTGAGCAAGCGCAACCAAATTAGGTAATAACTTAAATGAAAGCAATTAAATTTGAAATCAAATTATTACATGGGTTAAATATTATAGTAAATAATAGTTTTTATTAGAATAAAGAATCTGTTCAATTAATTTATAAATATAAAACGTTTTTTTCTTAACAGTTTCTTTTTCATTATCAGTCAAAGAAAAAGTTACTAGTGTGTTAAGAAGTAACCAGAACGATGCGGACGCTACACTGGTATTAAAATATTAAAAGCGAATTAAAATAATATTCAGATGAGAGTGTGAATTTTAAATGCACCGAACGGTAGGGTAGAACACCCTGCAAAAAAACGTGATATAATTTAAAAAGCTCTCCAACTGTTTGCCGGCCGTAATGCATTTCCTCCCGCGGAGCGCTCTTCATGGAATAATAGGATCAATTTCCGGACATTTTGTACCCCCGAGATGATCCCCTAAAGAATCTCTTTTTCACATTCCTTGCATTCTTATGGTATTGGTTATAATAGTTGTGTTTTTCTTAACGATTATCGGCTATGCTCCTGTTATCTTTGGAAGTATACATTTACATTCATGTATATTGTTTAGGGAAATTGCAGTCGATGTTTATCGACGACAAGAATGCGGCTCCGTCAGGAATAATTAAAAATAAATAAAAATCGTTATTTTGGGAGGCTCTTTTTGTTTATAAATTTTTCTTTATGTTATATAATCTATGAACATTGTGAAATTTTTTATATTTATTGTGTACATGTGTTTATGTCTATCAATAATGTGAAACCCATTATTAAGTCCAAAATATGTTTTATTTTTATATTATCAGACTATTACACATTTTCGCTAGAACATATTTGAAAGTGTAATAGGAATTGAATTAGGGTATTTTTGTGATTTTAAATCGTAAATAGCAACATTACTGTCTTTAAAATGTACATGTCAAATTTAAGAGTCAATTGACTGCCAACCACTAATATTTTAATATAACTAGCTACTTGAAACGCATCGTTATTAACAACGTAACATCACGCCTGTAATCCCCGAAGGAGTAGGCAGAAGAGTGTAGTACACTCCCACGTTTCATCACTTACGTTTAAGTCTCATGGAATAGGTGGTGAGCCTATTGCCATACATCGGGCACAATTCTAGACTCCGAGTCACTTTGGGATTTGAACCCAGCACCCCTCGATCGGCAGTCGCGCTTGCAACCGTTCGACCAACCAGGCAGTCAGTTAATAGGCAGTTCATTAACAATAAGAAAATAATGTCACATCCATATTCAATGAAGAATTTAAATTTAAAAATGGAACGAACGTTGCAACCAGCGCCTTCTCGCGCCGGTTCTACAACGAAATTATCACCCACTACATAAAATTAAGCCTCGTTACATGATTAAATCACATTTAACTCAACGACGAGCAATAAATTACAGTATTCAACGATCACTCAGTTACGTAATGATGCACTAAACGAGGACTCGTATTATAATTTAAAACTCTCACAGTCTCTTTGCATCGCCCACATCTCGGGCGCTGTTCGCGGTATAATAACGTCAATTTCCGCTAAATTTTGTACGCTCGAGATGATCTCAGCTAAATCCTGTGTTCGTATATCTTATGATGCGCTATTATAGTATAATAGAGAGTCATTTACGTAATGCTCAGTGCTCGCTGTGGTACGTGCGCGTGCGATCACTGAGCTCAGCAAATTTCATTAGCGGTTGTACGCTGTTGCTGACTGTGGTACTTTTGATATTTTGAAAAAGAACAGGCAACTATTGGGTACACGTATGTCAAAATGAGAAAGGTTCATGCCACTCTCCTATTTCATGATGATTAACTTTCCATTAGTATCCTCGTCCTTTACAATCCTAAATGAACATTTTAGAGAAATTTGAAATTTTTTAAATACCTTCTATCGCTTCACTGTTGTACACGGGTGCCTTAGAATCGAAAGGGTTAAGGACATTCGAGACGTTCGCAAAGTGCGGGATTACAAATTTAATACCCCTTTGACAAATCTAATTTGTTGGTATATAAATTTGTACGCGCTAATCTAGGCTTAATAGTCCAGTTGTATATCTTATGTTTAAAATATAATATCACACACCTGAATACAAAATAACACAGAACTTCGAGTGAAACATTCCTTAATAAGTACGAGTATGCAGTTTTGTACTTACAACACGAATATTGTTGAGACTATTGATAAACTGGGATTAAAATTTAGTTTATTTATTGAATATTCCATTTTAGTATAGTTGTAAATCTTACAGCAAATAACTAATGGAAGGTACAATAGTGTGAGCGTAAATCAGCTCGCTCTATCTCGTTCCGTTCGGCACAAGGGAAATTTAGATTGACCTGTTTTCCCCAGCCGCCTCATGGCCGCTTTTGTGCGCTTCGTTGAACGGCCAACTTGCGCTAAGGCGGGCTACAGTCCTCGTAACTTGGAGCTTCGCTCCTATTATGCAAAACAAATCACAGTGAATTCAAGCCTTTTGCGCGGCGCCTCGGCGAGGGTACGCAACACAAAGACATCTCGATCGGGCCCCTATATAAAATGAAACTTAAATAGAACGGAACCGCTTCGGAATAATGTGCATTTAACTTGTAACGAGGGAAAGTTTCTTCACAACAAATATAGAGACGAGTTCCGTGGCGCGGACCACGCGATTCGTTATTGCGAGGAAATTGCGCAACGCTAAAGGAAACCGGCGGCCCCGTCTCCAACGGATGCAGAAAGGCAACCGTTACGTTTTATTTAACCCGAACGAAGGAAATAAGCCTGACTACAATAAATTTGTTTACCTGCAGGTGCCGCCGTTTTTGCACATGTTGGACGTCCTCGGACACAGCGGTCCGACTCCGCAATCTGGGCCCGAATATCCTTCGAAACACGAGCAGTAGAACTCCCTGCCAACAAAAGCGGAAAACATTGCACGATGAGCGATAAATTTCATTCCAAGGACAAAGATACCCGCTGCGCCGCAGAGCAAGTCGGGCGGCGCGATTTTTGTCGTGACAAACGTATTTGTGACCAGTGACCGATGACAGTATTTCTGCGGCCGCTGGCGGACGCTGGCCGCGGCGCGGTGCCGGCGGTCGAGTGCAATAAAATTGGTAGGTGCACTCTGGTCTGTTATGCACTGAATTTTTCACGCTCTATTGTCTGCCATAATGGGTTTCCAATTGAGATTTTTCACTGATAAGTCCTATTATTACTGTATAAAATATCGCTCAATTCTGGGCGTTAATAACGAGCGGCGGACGGAGCGGCGATAGCTCCGCTTGTTATCCATTGAATAACTCGTAATTTTCATTGGTTTTACGGATTGAATGTCGACTCGCCACCAAGGAGGACAATTTATTTTTATAGAATACGTGATGCCATGTTGATTGGTTCCGCTGTTTATCTTACTTTGGGCATATCGATGTCGCTTTAATTTCATTTCAATTGACACAACTTAAATATTTATACTGAGAATCAATACGTTCCAAAATAGCGTTTACATAAAATTCGTAAAAAATTGATTATGAAAGGTAAAGGGAGGCTTGTATTAAATTGAAATCAGTTGAGATTGTAATTAAATACAAAGCGATGACTTAGAAAAATGTGACATGAAAGAAATGAATGTAAACTTACTCATAATCATGTCTTGCATAACAATGTCCCAACAGCCGACACTCGATCGCACTGCAAGAAGTTGGTCCCGGAGCATCAGTGGGTGCCTTCACCACATACGTGACATTGAAGCCAAACACTGACAGGAGCCCCAGCGCCCTCAGCTGTGTGCCTTCACGCCTGTTCAGGGTCAGCTCCACCACAAGAACTGGGCTTTGTACCTGCAATAAAAAATATATTTAATGCAAGAAAATACAAAACTTCACGTCAGTTATCTTACGGGGTAGGCAGAGACCTTTCATCTATCCAAGAAATAATAACGCTATTCCTTCTTTTTTGATCACATTGACGATATTGAAACCTATTTGCTCTTGATTACAGCATTTTATGTGATTTGATAGCAGACCATATGTTTTTGTATCGACAATTACAGTATATATATTTTGCAAAATTTTTTCTACGGATTAAATTTCTTCGATATGTCTTATTTTGATTTATGGACAAAAAGTACATCTCTCAAATCCAACATTTCGATAGGCGACGCCACTGTTATAATAAAAAACAGATTTATTTTATATAAAATATCAATATTTGTTTTATCATCAAGATTACATATCAAGTGCTTGGATGAACTCTACATTAGTATATTATTATGTAGGGAATGTAAAAAAGAAGTACCTCACGTCTATAAGGATAGAGAAAATATGTGGCGTGCTAATACAATAGCAATACATATACATGTAGGTACACCATACATAAATACTCCATTGCTCTATATATCGCGGTCTAACACAATGCAGTGTACATAGTCGGTACACAGATGCAAATTTTCCGGTAGAGTCTATTCATTTTCTATTTTCCGTTCGCGATCTTTCATTGCGGGTGCTATAAATGCAAAGAGGCGCAGCAATTTCGGATTGCTCCGGCCATTATCAACCTGAGTCTCATTCGCTTTTCGTACATAATTCACGCGAACCGTTTTATTGTAGGCACATAATACAATTGAATTTTTCGAGAAGTTTCCAGTGACACGTGTTCGAAGCTGAAAAAGGAAGTTGTTAATTTGATATATATATAGTGGCGTGCTATTAGAGAGGCCTATGTCCAGCAATGGACGGCAGTAGGCTGATAATGATGACTATTTATAGAACTCCATATATTTGTATGTGCAACGCTGCTTTGGACTTGATTACACTTTTATTATTACCTGTCGTATTATATTGTCAAGTCTGGTTTCTTACGCAAAATGTATCGTAACAACCTGACATCACGTCTTTAATCAGTATGATGAAATTGACGCAGAAAGTATGGACTGGCAAATATCTCTACGTATATGTCTATTGCCATACACTTGAGGTGCTTCGTCTAAATTCCTCTCCCTTCATACACTTTTGCACGTAAAATAATCTACAAATATTAGTTATGTAACAAATAAATAACAGGATCTATCACAGATGCATTTCTATTTCTAAATTAAGGAATCTCTCCTACCTTACTGTAACAATTTCTCATTATCACCCTTTGTTGCATCCACAAAAATCTCAGAAACAAAATTCTAGCAAAGACCACAACAGGTACAAAGTGAACACCGAAGTTGGTGCTTTTACAAGAACCTTATTCACTGCAGCTCCGCTGGTTTAAATTTCGAAAATTGAAACCTACCTTAATGGTATTAAATCTTCAAACGGTTCCTGTACATTCGGAATGTGATAACGGAATACAGGGGTACAAGCTTTATTTGTATACTCTTCATATTACAACATGACGTAACATGACGCCTGTAATCCGTACGGCGTAGGCAGAAAACGTGCACTCCCACGTTTCGGCAGTTACGTTGAAGTCCCACGGAATAGGGGGTGAGCCTATTGAACGAAATGTGGTGTTTATTGAATTTAAAATTTAATGCAGAACTATTGAGTTAACTTTATTTAAATCTATGATAAAGCTGTAGATTAAATCAGAAAGTGATTTATGTAACTGTTGCTAATCAAAAAACGTTTTTTTTATTTACGTTTTTATTCAAATTCTATGTATTTTAATATTCTATTCTCTTATTTCTGTTTTAATATTGATCATCAGATTTTCTCAGTTTCCATATTTGACTATCATTTTATTTAATAACAGCACTACCGTGCAAATATGTTTTTTAAACATTTAAAACACCCGTTAATCGTGAGTTCACCTTTTCAAATGGTTACCGTATTGACTTTTGCTTTACAGATTCCAATGGGCATGCAGGCGCACTCGGCGAGCTTGGCGCCGAGCCAAACTGCAGTTTAATACAAACAGGATTTCACAGTTGTGGCATTTCTCTTAAGTTTGATGACTTTATCAAATTCAGGTTCCCTCGATATTGACTCTACATTTCTTCGTTTTTATCAATGTGTCGCTATTTATGATAAGTGTGTTCCAGTTCAAGGTGATGTTATGTAAGGTCCGATGACATTAAGTCCGCTCTTTGTTAACAACAATAAATCAAAAATAAAGAAATGATTCGTAGTGCTTGTATTATAAGGCCTTAGTGGTGCTGGTGCATGAGCCATAAACTGTATAATACAGATCCATTGACGTTTTTTATTTATTATTAGTAGAAAATAAGCAGATCATTGTATAATATATTATTTTGTAAGTTCTCTATTAAGTTTTGATTACTATATGTAGACCAATATTGTCTATTCCTGAAGTTTCGTAACGTAACGTTCAGTAACGTGACGCTAAACGTGTGAAAAAAAATATTTTCTATAACAATGTTTGAATTTCGAACAATTACGAACATCGCTATTTTGAATTAATGGTTTCGATTTGACACGTCAAAAAATCACGTACCTAAAATTTTGTTTTTTTGATGACGTACGCTTTTTCATTTTTAGATTCTGCTGATAGATATGATGTTCAACGCGAAAAATCAGAAGTACAAAAAATTAATACATTTCACTGCGAAAACATAACTGTCAATGGCACGCAGAATCGCTCAGAAGGTTGGCGTGGTGCCAAACCACAGTTTCATACAATCAAGTCTTCGTGGTTGTGGCGAACCTCGCGTATATTGGGCCTTTACTGTATCGATGTCCCATCATCTGATAACACTACAGCAATTAAAAAATATATTGAATCAATATGCTTATTTGACAAGAGAAACTTGAAAATATTATTACTTATAACTGAGATTCATATACTAGATTATATTTAGTCTTGCGCTCCTATATTCAGCCACATTATAAGGCACAAAAATGCTTTCTATGCTCGCTCACAAATGCACGAATAAATCAAGACAGAGAAACTTTCAAAGTATTTGTCTCCGTTCCGCTTTTCGTATGAGCTAGATGGAACACACTTTGAATTTAATGCCTCACTCTACTGACTATTAACGGGCGTGAGAATATATTTATCGGACGGTCAACGACCTTCTAAGTGTTCCAAATTCAAATTAATCGTTTTTTCTTAATGCGCGCTATACGTAGTTCGGTGTCGGTATGTACATTGGTGTTAAATGCGAAGTATTAGCATGGACCCAGGTAGGCATTGTCCATATCATCATCCGCCTGTCTAAGTCCACTTCTAGACATGACCCTCGATGAGAGGTTTTTGCCCATATTCCCCACGCTGGTTTATGTATCGCAGAGAATGGCGTCTCACTTCGCCTAGGCTGATGCCGGTGGGCGGCAGGATAATTAGCTGTGTCTCATAACGATTAGACAGCTATCAGTGTTCACATACTATCCTACATTAATATAATTGGCACGGTATGTCTCGTTTGAATGGTTGCAAGCGCGCCTGCTGATCGAAAGCGTCCTGGGTTCGATCATCAGGTCGGACACTAACGGGTTTTTGTCACTTGAAATTCCTAGTGGTAGCTCGGAGTTTGGATTTGTGCCCGGTATGTGGCAATAATCTCATCGCCTACTACATAGAGCACATAATAATTACGTATATTTTAACGTCTAGTTTCAATTCCCAGTTTTATAGCAACTGACTTTTTAAAGTAAATACTGAGCTGCACTTTAAATGTTATCTATTATTCAGACCCGTGCCCAGCAGCAGAACAATTAACGACTTGATGTTGCTGTAGACCTTCACATGGTATGTACGAAACCTATAAAGAGGTATATTTGTTCCAATGTCTATTATAACTGGCTTAAAATGGAAAAAAAATTTAAACGTTCTCACTTCGTTGTATTTGCTAGGTGTAGTATATTAGCAGTAGTAATAGTACCAGTACATTTAAATAGGAACACCTTCAGTGACCAACAGACTTCTCTGGGAGCAGTGGGTTTATTCGAAAAATGTTTCTCAGATTAGCACATTCACTTGGCGTAGTGCCAAAATACAATTTCATACAATCAGCATTTCACAGTAGCACGCACAGATCTAATCACAAATAGAATTGGCATGTTTTTTTATAGAACGCACTATGTGCAGTACACTCCACTGGACCTGAGTCTTCAGCAGTAGCAGTCCGGCAGTGAATAACTTCGAAATATATTGACTACTAATAACGCTCATATTAACTGATCTAGTATGGTATCTTAAGTATTATTCCTGCAGACCGTTCCGAATCACCATCAATCATTTTCAGCATTTCACTATAACTAGACTCCCCTCCTCTCGTTCTGGAAAGAGTTAACGGACCCAATTTTCCGCGCTGGTTAAGCGCAGGTTGATACACTTCACACGCCTTAGAGAGCATTGTGGTGAACCCAGGAGGACAGATTGCTTGGCGATGTTTTCCTTCACGGTCATAGTATGTATATTTAATTTTGAAATTTACAAATTGTTGACAATACTACATACTGACTATTACTAATATAAATTATTATTATTTATTGGCGTGCTATTGGAGTCGCCTATATCCAGTAGTGGACGGGAGTAGACCAATGATGATGATTATTATTATAAATTAGGTTAATGAAAATGTAATATGACGCCTGTGATCTCCGAAGGGGTAGGCAGAGAAGTAAACTCCCATGTTTCAGCAGTTACGTTTACGTTCCATGGATTAGGTAGTGAGCCTATTGCCATACACCGGGCACAGATCTAGACTCCAAGTCACTACTACAAATTCTAAATTATAAAAACTTAATCGAGACTGTTGTAACAATCAATTGTGACCAATGACTGGTCGTTTGTTACACTCTTAACATAGAAACATAGTCTTTTATCAGGGTTTTCCGATTTGCTGCCGCTGTAGACTTGTATGTACACCTAGGGACACATTTCCATCGCAAGTTCAGTTGATCAAGGAGTGATATAGGTATATTTAATTAATGTCGAAACTACCCTCGAGACTCATAAAAACGGTCAAAGCTCGTTATCACACAATAATAAAAGAAAAATTAAGAGCAAACTGAAACAAAGCTATGCGAAAAGTGTAATTAGGTAGTTTTATTTTTTTATATTTTGCATCCCATTGGTGGGACCAAAGATATATAGAACTGTGTAAAAATGTTATTTAACATCTGTATTGTTTTGTGTTCTAGCAACGTAAATAAATTAAAATTAGAAATTCTCCAGTGAATACGTTTTGAAAAAAAAAAAAGGGGGGCACCATGCTCGGTGTTGATTGCTGTTAATATTGTTTCCGATTTGCAACTTCATCAAAACCACTACAAGCATTTAAAAATGACAAAAAGCGTATAGCTGACTGCCTTGTTTGTCGAGTACTTGTAAGCATGAATGCTGATCAAAAGGTCCGAAGTTCGATCCTTAGCTCGAACAAAGTACTGTTAGGTTTTTGTAACTTGAAATTCCTAGTAGGAGCGTGGAGTCTGTATAAGTGTCAATTATATGACAACAGGTTCACGATTATTTTATGGGGAACTTATAACTAGTGAATAATGGGAGTGTACCACACTCCTTTCGTGAATTTTTGAGAAAAAACACACGTTATGTTTCGTTATAAACATGGTCATGTCTGTTTCATATTGAATCTGTGCTAGGAAAGCTCGTGACTGAATTCAAAATGGCGGCAATCATCTTCACAGCGCTTCGCGACATGCACTTTTCATTGTCGCTTAGCTTTAAATAATTCCCGTGACTTCTGTCACATTCACGTTGCTCTATGCGTTACAGTAAATTGAATTTTCACATCTTATTATAAATGGCTCTCTCTACAAAACGGTTGTGGACCGCGCTGAATTAATAATTCAATTTTCTGATGTGAAAAGTAGGGGACGAGTACATTATAACAGGATTTTTTTAGTTGATTAGTTACCACAGGATCTATTGTAACTCTACCTGTCCTTATTTAGGTTTTAATATTCAATTCGTAACGGGTTAAAGAAGAGCGGTAAATCCAATAAACTTCGTTTATTTCAAGACGCAGAAACGCAGCATTCTTCAACCATAAGTTTCAGAGAAATCTTAAATTTATTTTACTGTGTGTTGCTAGAATTTACTAATAATAGAGTTACCTACACATACGTATGAGCCTAAATACCTGTTTACTATTTGTATAATATACAAAAAAGTACTGTAAAAAAGTCATTTCCGGTAACAAGTTACATTAATATATTAAAAAATGGACAGTCAACAGAAACGAGGGAATGTTATTTCCGCTCAGCCATTCCGCCCACGAAACTCTACCGAGGGATTCGGGAATTTATTACTCAAAGTATATGTACGAGTATAAATATCTGTTTCGCAAACGCTTATAAGATGCTTAAAAATATTTCAATAATCGATTTTATGATTTT
Organism: Parelbella ahira ahira; assembly: GCA_018244795.1. NCBI lineage: Eukaryota > Metazoa > Arthropoda > Insecta > Lepidoptera > Hesperiidae > Parelbella > Parelbella ahira. Next base: position 7,545 of record DWME01002554.1, on the reverse strand, counting down.
CACTTTATAATCATCATAATTTTAGCCCATTGATGTCCACTATTGGACATGGTTCTCTTCCAAACACTGCTACAACTTCCGGTTTTCTAGTTTTTTAGATCTAATAGTTACCCTCGACGATGACCTGATCTTCACACGTGAAAGAAATGCGCAACCTTATTAGATTAACATAAAGCTATCTCTAGATACATAGTTTTTTTAGTTACGCCAATCTGTTCCTATGGTTATTATGGTTACCAGAAGACAGATAAAATATAAATATCGAAAATATACTTATATCGATAATATTACTCGTACATCCAAGCGTAGAACAAACATTGTTGCTTATCATACAAATGTTTATGTAAGATCGGAATCGAACCCATAATCTCCATTTCAACAACTAGAGACATTAACTATTGGGTCAGTAGAGCAGCTGGCTGATGCAGCAAAGTTACGTGAAAAATATATTTGGGTGTGGTCTTATATGTTGATTCAAAAATAATATTGGCCCCGTTTAATGGAAGCATATAAATTAAATCTTGGAAACTCATTCCAAGTCACGTTTATAAAATTTAAAAAGTAACTCGTCGAGATGGAAGATTTCATTATAATATATTAAAAACTAGACAGGGAAGACAAACGAGCGGTGTCCGGCCGCGGGGCAGACGTTTCAGTTGAAAATCACTTTGTAAATCCAGTCACGTAAGTCCCGCTTATGAAGTATAATGATATATTGAGATCTTATTACAGATAGTGACTGGATTAAATGAAAATTTTATGTATATTGGACCCTCCAAATGACTTAACTTGTACGTACCAAGCTTAGTATTAAACTTTCAGAGATAAGAATGAGTTGTTATGAAATATATTAAAGTACGATAAATTTTGACTGCCTCGTTGGTCGAGTGGTTGCAAGCGCGACTGCCTATCGGGAGGTCTTGGGTTCAAATACCGGGTCGGGTACTATTGGATTATTCTACATAATTTAGGATTTTTAGTAGTGACTCGGAGTCTGGGTCTGTGCCCTATGTATGGCAATAGGCTAACCACCTATTCCATGGGATGTAAACGTAACTGATGAAACGTGGTAACGCCTATCCTTTCGGGAATTACAGGCGTGAAATTATATTACGATAAATTTGATTGATTTGATTTTAAAATAAATTTAGGATGGTAGTGGGAGTTGGTATTCTCCAAAACCGGCGTCGATGCATGAAGAGAGTAGGTTTGAAGCATCATGTCAACTTAGGTTAGAGATACTAATACTCTTTTGCGATCAGTCCTCCCCTTTCCCAATAAAATCTTTCTTTTTAATTTTTTTACAGTACCTTAAATTAGGGATAACATTTGTATAGAAATTCAAAAGTGTAAGGAATTATTGCAATCAATCTTACGACCCTTACGAAGTTAGTAATCCTTACATAGAAAAATCGAGAAACTTTTAACTCAAATTGATTCCTGGAAACCATTAGCACCCTTTTTATATCGCGTCTTTTACTTTTTCTAGTTTCAATTTCAAATCGAAAGGCAGAGGCATTTACTCGTACTGTTGTGTATATTGACATATGCTAATGCTGGATGTAGCTAATCTGCATGTCTTTGCCTAACTTAGGCTAAGCACTGGATCTTTTACTTCTCTGCTGTATTCTAAATTAATGGATTATTAGGCTTCTTTCTTTTCACAAATCCGATTCTTTATTTAAAAGCTCAATTTCAGGAAATTCCACTTGGCTAATGAACACAGACTTGCTTGTCTCTCCCTGTACTTTAGAGACCTTATTCTAACAATGCTCTACCCTAAGTTACTTGAGATTGGTCATTAATCTTACTGTCCACATTTACTGAGTGCTTAGTGCCTATACAAGGTCAGGGTTTTAGAGCTGTTATCTTATGATAGCAACAGGGACCGACTTAATGAGGACCCCGAAGTGTGGCTATGTTAGTGAAAAACAGTCGTTAGTGGTCAGTGCAGTGGTTAGTGAGACTAATGTAAGTTTATGTCATGTTTATGCATGTATATGTTAGACAACATTGTTATTTTTTTATCTATTCTATAAGTAAACAATCATAAATGAAGTTACATTTGATTTATCTTCTATATCTATATATAAATAAATATAAATCGCTAAATGTGCTGCTAAGCGCAAAACTCGAGAACGGCTGAACCGATTTGGCTGATTTTTTTTTGTTATTTTTTATAAAGTCTGAACCTTCTTCCGACTGGTAGTTCTATTGCGATTTATATTACCAAGCAGGACAAATATTTGTGTGATGAAACTTTTATTTGTTTTGTGTCTAGACAGAAAATGATCTATTCAAGAAGTAACTACATATTATCTAGTTTGCCAACTGTTTAAACACCATACTTCCAAATATTCTGATTAGTGAATAGCCTTGAGATATTATTATTATTACCCCTCCAACAACAAAAGATGTTTAATGTATCTCGACGTAACAGATTACGTTCTGAAATCCTTTCTTTTCTTTTACATAGTACCGTAAAATTTTGTTACAAAAATAACAGAGAATTAATTGAAGGTTCAACAAAAATAACCTTCAAATTCAAGTAATCATTCTTGTAATTCGAAACTTATGTTGCCCTCGTTAGCCGCAGCACAAAACGTTATTTGATATTCAGTATTTATATACATAATTTGTTCAGAATGTGTGGCGCCTAGATACATAATTTCGTACAAAAATAAAAAAAGAATACGAAGGATGGAAGAGATTTATCCTAATGATGGATGCCTTTTGAATAATTCACGGCACATGCTCGAATTTATGTTTTGTTTTTATTATACAGTACAGTGCCTCAGCCGGACCTTGATCATTATAGTCTTGACGGGTTTGCGTACCCGTGGGATCGGCTTTCTGCCAGTATCGTTCAGTCATTCAGCTAGCCGTGAGAATTTGATTCAATATTGTAAAATCAAGTTTTACAATATTGAATCAGTTCCTTGCGGCTTGTTCTTTTATAAAAAAAAATTAAATTACCCTTGTAATCCCTAAAGGGGTTGGCAAAGAAGTGTAGAATACTTCCACGTGTCCCGCGTTTACGTTTACGTCCTACAAAGGAATACATCTGTTATGATCTTGTCGATTACAATTAACTGTTCAATGCATGTTTATTATCAGTAAAGACATCGCAGACACTAAACTTATGATGAAGGACCATCACAACTATTTGACATGGCCTTCCAATGGGGAAATTAATTAATACCAATTAGTCGGATATATTGACACAGAATTTGTAATGTCATTGCGTTTGATGATACAGGTCTCCTTTCAGAATGAGATGGATTAAGACCATAATCCGCCATGCTAGCCAAGTGCGAATTAGCACACTTTATAGGCATTAGATATTATCGATCTATAGTAACTAGGTTACTACCCGACTGTTTGTTTTAGGGTTCCCATAAGGGACATTTAATCTTACAAACACACTAACTATTGTAGAGAAATGCGTATCTGGATTTTAATCAAATGAAGGATGTTCATAACGGGTGACTGAATTGTAAACTAGACAGGTCAATTATGATGATGTAGACGACCCACATAGGTACACCTGACAATCATCTAACGGTGGGAGGGCACCAAAGCGGGACAGTGGGCCACAACTTGCTTATTGAGCATCGCTTTGTAAATTGATCTCTTCAAATTGCGTTTATTATGCTTCCCTTATCGATTTCAAGTTGGCTGGAAGACTACAAAACAGCGGAGTAAATAGAATTGGAACAATGCAGAAGGAAAAGCGGCTAAACAATTGGATTAAGCAATCAATTTCTTCATTTATCTTTAAATAAACGGAGAACGGAAGGATACGCGACAGAAATAAATGATTTCCACAATTGAAACTGTATTTGGAAGTTGAAAAAGATTTTATGAAGTTTAATATATCTTTATAGTAGTGTGCTTTTATTTACATTTTGAGAAAATAATAATGAATTGGCAATTTCATGGTATGCATGTTTGACTATAAGACAAAAGTACCTACATTTTTAATTTTGATGTAGGCTCATGATTGATAAGTACGAGTAGACTCTAAAATTTACTTTGATTATATTACTACAGATTTCAATAATGATATTATGTTGAAGTATTTACGTACACCCTAATTCGAGTTAGTGATTACATTCTTAATCATTTTGAAGCGATTGGCGACACAAATTAACACATGTAACACAATGTATTGTCAAGTGACGCATTAGAATGTCAAAAACACTTAATATAAAAATGTAATAGTGATAAAAAAAGAAAATACACGTTTCGTCCAATATGAGTTATACGAGGAATTTCATTTAAAATAGAAGCAAAAGTGTCCACTGAGCAAAGAATGTTTTGAGGAAAAATTTTATACATGTCGCAGAGCAAAGTAAAAAGGGATGCTTGTAAAAGTGGAGTTGCGACACAATTGTTAGGAAGGACACACAACATATCGTAAGTATAAATAGCGAGGATGCATTAAAATAGAGTATTTGGGGAACTCTCAAAAGGTACAATGCCAAAAAATGAAAGGGTTACATTGGATATGGCTTGAACGTGAAGCGAAAAGGGATAATGGAGTAAACGGAAATCATGGTACGGGCAGAATTATACATAAATATGATCGTGGCTAGTTGTGGCTTAGGAGAAGATAAGAAAGGCATTCAAGTAGCGTTTTGAGGATGTAACGATAGAAAACGCAGTGTGTATATTAATAGTTTTTAATACATTGGCCTTATGAAACATAAAAGAGACAATCTTTCAAATTGCCTTTAAAATATATAAATGTAATGAATAGAAAAATTTACAATTAGCAACATAAACAACGCAGCAGGTGTCATGTTATATTTCGTAATATTTAATTTTGTCTAAGACGTGTAGTAAAGAGGATATGGCACATAGCACGTAGGTATTTCATACACACATGTATTTATATTAAGCATGATTAATATATGCCTCGTTGGTCAAGTGGTTGCAAGCGCGACTGCTGATCGGGAGGTCTTGGGTTCCAATCCCGGGTAGGGTGCTATCGGATTTTTCTAATCAAAAATTTTGTAGTAGTGGCTCGGAATCTGGATGTGTGTCCGGAGTATGGCAATAGGCTCACCACCTATTCCACTGTGGGACTTAAACGCAACTGGTGAAACGTAGGGGGGGGTGTACTGCACTTTCTTACCTACCCCTTCGGGGATTACAGGTGTGATGTTACGTATGATTAATATATATTTAAAAAAAATACTTTTTTTTCTAAATCTTTTAACGAATAAAACACAAAGGTATTCATCAACAATAACATATTTTGTAGTTTTAAACTTCACCGATTTTCCACTCTTCAGTCCCATTGGCCAACATTTTTTACCTTTTGTTGCCACATACCTGAAAAACACTTCAGAATTTTTGTTTGTTGCAACTTTGAGCAGTTTTCATCTCTTTATTTTTTGCTTTTTTTTCCTGTTACAGAAGTAATAAAGCTAAGAAAGCCATGAAATATAGTAATAAAAGATCTGTAGTCAATAAACATATTCAACCAAACACCAAACGAAATCACATTTTGTCTTAGTAGGTAATACTTTGCGGGTTGCGACCTTCACTGCGACAGCGTTGTACACAGGGGTCCTAAATGTTTACATTTCGTGAGGAGACTCGTTAAACAACGAACCGATAAGTCTTGACGATGCTGATAATGACGAGGTGGCAACCATAGCAGAACTGACTTCTTTCAGAAGTAGGTACATGTGGGCAGCCGAACTTTCAACTTAAGTTCTACTATTGTATAGTTGTTTCTCTCCAATATACATATGTCAAATGCAAGTTAAACTTGTCTGAAACACTATTATTAATATACGCTTTAATCTAACACACCGCAGTTCAGTTGCGTACCATTGATTTAACTTCAGGTGATTTGAATGAATTAAGATTACAGTTAGCAGAAACTAAACTCTAACAAAACATTGGGAGTTAGTTCAAAGCAAATTCTATATAAACTCTTGCTCGTTTCGTTCAACTCTCGAATCGAGAGAGCATTTGGTTTACAGAATTTTAATGGCCAATCAAATAAATAAACTGAGTAAACCTCTATACCTAAAATTGATCAACTAAAACTTTCAGCACGACATTGTGTACTTTTGAAATTGCATGTACTCATGAACCGTGGTGTAGAGTACCTTGTTGTAAGAGTTCTGTAAACAGAATGCTCATTATAGTTAGTCGGTTACAGCAAACTAGTTGGCATGTCCATAGTAGGCAAAATTTTGTTTGCTCTTTCTTAGTTAATGGCTCAAATCGATAGATGTTCAATTTTAACTCAGACAGAGCGTTGAAAATGATAGTATGTTTTTATATTTAAATAACTCGTTTAGGAAAATATAGTTTTATTTTAATCTAACGGTGGGTTTACATTTTTTGCCAAAACTTTCCAAATTAAGTACGATTGATTTTAACAATACGAGTCATCAATGAAATCTTGGTATTAAATGAATTCATGAGTGAAGTTTGTTGTTGGTTGTGGTTCTATTTCGAGATGGTTCCTTGCTGATGAACCCTATCTATACCAGTTTACGATGGTTCTTGAGAACCATTTAGTTTTTAACAACTGCATAACAACAGTGCAGAGTTTTACGTTTAATTATACCAACTACTTAGCTTTCAATAGCTTTTTGTTACTAAACGTACTTAGTTTAAATGGATTTAATTTTCATACTCAATAAACTTAATACCCTTAAGAGTACTCTTCATCTAAGTAGATGATTTGTACGTTGCTACAGGAATATGCTATTCCTAATGATTTGAACTGAGATGAATTCAGAACACTTCAGAGTCTTATGTATACTCTCTTATTTTGCAGTTGTTGGTGTGAAGACGGTGTGCTCGCAAATTTTGATTCCTTTACGTTTCAATGACCAGCCAACGTATTATTTCATCATGTTACAAACACGCTCAGACACTAATGGCTTAAAATAAATCGATATTTCATATATAATAATTAATTATTTGTAACTTGGAATTATTTTTATATCACGAGATGCAATCGCGCGAAATGTTTTACCTCTATATTATAATTCGAAGTCAGTTGTTTGAATGGATTACCGTCAAAGTTGTCAACGTAGTGGTTAATATGATTAACTCATCGATGGATAACTGTACTTCAGTTTACGTGTCCCAAGAAATGTTTGAATGAGAAAAAATATTTTCGATACATCGGCGCCGCAAAGTTATGAGCGCTGATCAATCCGATGATACTTTATCGCGCTGCCCCAGTTATTTCTCTCTACAAGTTATAAGTTATAAAAGCAATATCTGTTCGCTTGAGCGCGTGTTCGTTGGCCACCAACTGTTTCTAGTGAACTTTGTGTCGCTGGTAGATGATAGCAGTCCCTTCAATGCTACTAAAATTATTGTCATTACTGTGTCACCATGCCAGGTTTATTGCCTATGTAACAAATATTATTCATGAATTCGTGGATATCTTGTGTGGACTTTTTAATTTTGGTTATTGTTGAACAAAAAAGCAGTGGTAGCCTAGTGGTTAAGAATTCAGCCTCTCATTCCGGGGGTCCTGGGTTCGAATCCATGGCGCGCACC
>DWME01002553.1:0-20496 GCA_018244795.1 Parelbella ahira ahira | reverse complement strand
ACTAATGCCATTTAATGTGTTTATTATTATATTGTATTAAAGGGATTTAATATCCAAAATCCACATAACTGTAACATATTTACAAATTTGTTGTACATGATGTTCCAGGCAATAAGATTTGTTTAAGTGACTAACATATACCTACAAGTGCAATTTTATAAATCTAACAGGAGAACACTTAGCTATACGATAAGGCTTATCACTACGATAAAGCAACTGTGTTGATGATATCATTAAGGACACTATGTAGAAAGGACGTAAAAATACAGTGTCAAACTAAATCAAACAAAACAAAAAAAATACTAATAAAAACAAGCAAAACAAATAAAAAACAATATACATACGTACTATTAAATCGTGAACCGTGGAAAAATCACTTAGCGAAACAAAAACACAAAAGCAAAAAATATAAACAGCACAAATTAAGAAAACGTTTGATAATAGGCTTGAGTGATTTACCGATGAACACGCGAACTATCAAACACTTTGAGCACAATTCGACGACGATATCAAATTTTCGTGGTGAAATTTGATATGTGTACAAAATTCCGTGAGGCGACACGCGGACGACAAGCGCACGCAACGCACGGCGCGACGAACGGGCAACAACTGACGTTTACCCAAACCAGTAGCCGGCTATCTCCATCTCTCTCCAATACGCATGTCCGGAACTAGACTGCCTCATATCCACATTCATGGCTTTTTCTAAAACGGTTTTATAAATAACAAGTTTTTTTGTATCTATATTATGTTATAGGCATCACCGAGGAGGAAAATTATGAGCGTAGTAGGTAAGTAGTATTGCTATAAAAAGACAGCAAGTTATAAAAGCTAACGCATTGAAAAGCTTTAGACAAAATAAGAAAGATCTTTTATATTTCTATTACAATAATGCTATTGTACTACATAAGATATTATTTTTTATTAATCAAGACTGTAAGCACAGCAAAAATAAAATTATTTTAGATATCCTGACAACAATAAAACAAAAATTCAATTGATAGTAACAGTCATAGTTCGTATGAATATATTTTGCCGTCTGTATTTTCGACGTTTCGATGTTATGTTGCAAAACGTCTGCAGCTAATGTTCGGGTTTGGCACCTGGTTGCGTCTGGCCGTTGCCGATAAGGAGATTTACAGTCGCTTTGGAAATGCGACGATCTGATTCTGATTCGGTCTTAAAGGAGATGTATTTTTAACTTTTTAATTTGCGGCACAAATGTTTAAGTAACACCTGTCCTATGTTCTGTTTTAGGTATAGTAAATCAACGTTTACGTTCCAAATAACAAGCAAATAGAGATAAACAATTGAAATACCACATAGTCTAATGGAAGAAACTATGTAGCTACTGAACTGCAATGGTGAAAGTGTAGTAGCATTAATAATAACAATTGTGGAAGTATTGATAAATTACTAAGCTTGTAATAGTTGTCCAATAAGTACGTTATTCATTATGGCTATAAAGTCACTGCGTGCTAGTTTCATGTGGTCTTTGTCCATTCATCGCTTGCATTAGACCTCTCTGAATCATTTTATGCGTAATATGCCTATCTTCTTGTCTTTTTATGTTTTCAGAATGGGCGCTTTGTTTTTTTAACCATTTAGTAGTTTTTGACCATTTTGCTAGATAAAAATCAGTATGGGCATAAAGTTAGAAAAAAACAGTTAACAGGAATGACCACATCAACATATACATTTCTCGCAAGCAAAAGACTAATGACAAAACCTTTTTATTTGTTTATCATTCTGCACATTATAAATGTTGATCTCGATTTTACAAGATATTTTCTATTTTGTGATGTGATTAAATGATCGACTCAGATATTTATAAAATTGGAGACTATACAATCAAAGAGACACCGTGCGAAAAAATCATGTTCCATGCAGGTTTTCCTACATCTTTAACATCACGTACACCATTATCGCACCCCACCTCCCTCACATAGCCCCGAACTTGTTCCATAATTACTCGTCTATAATGCTTCGTTTTAAAAGCAGAAACATCACAATTGATAAAGCTTCAAATAATGATTAATATATTTCGTTTAATTTCATATGCTGATAAACTTCAGAAGTTTCATGAGCACAGTATCGTGAGGATACCCGGGAGACGGCCGAAGGTCATCAAACAGATTGGTAGATATTCTATTTCGTTTGTACGTGAATAAATAAATTTTAATACACACTACAAACCAAAAATACTACTGTAATAAGTATTAGGTGGATACTATTTTTGGAATGGTATTGGTGAAACAATGATAATACATTTGTATCTCGTATCTTTTTATCTTACATTGTGTCTTGTGTTTTAAACTCACCTTGTTTCATTGACTATCTACTTTCGTAAGTATAGTTCGTTAACTTTCACTCAGCACATATGGGGCTGCAATGAAAGCGAACATTGTCACTCACAATGCACAATAGGCACGACTCTGGGAGCGACATTTTGACGCACACTTTTGAATTATAAAATTGATGGAGCAGTAATACAATACGACCGTAAAACATCTAATTGTTACGTACCTCGTGTTGCTCCATCTTTTCTTAAACATGTTAGATATGATGTTTATATGATAGTTACCATAATAAAATACCATTATCGTCTCTTAAGAAAATAACAATCTTCATTTTTGAACTAACTTTAAACAACGTTAAACTTCTATCAAACTATTGAAGTCATCGTTAAAAACAAATTTTATTTAAAGCAGTCTGTGTCTAAAGGTTTGCCACAACTACGGTATCTACTATTAATTATGATGATGTTGAAGTATTGGGGCGTTATGATTCATTTATTCATAGATTTGCAAAAATCAATTGGTCCATTTAAAGTTCACTACTGCAGTAGAAATGAAAGGAATTTTATCCGCGTTTATTAGTCAGCTTTCAAAGGAAAGCGGGCAACTAAAAACCATTGATGCAAGCAAAGCTTTAAAAATTGATAATATTAAACCTAGATTTAAACGTTAAATAGATCCCGTTCATTTAATTTATATCTTAGTGTCTCTAAGCAATATTTAAAATTATAAACGTACAAAAGAACTTTTAGATAATTCGGTAAAAAAATGGTTAGAACAAATTTTTTATGACTTTCTATATTTTATGACTTATTTACCACGCTCATAAGTAGATATCTTAAAATACGCTATGTAACGTATAAATTCTAGAGCAAGCATTGTTCTAGCAGAGTTGCCATTGGGTGTAAAAAGTTTTTAAATAACAGCATTAAAAATAATTTTTACCATTTGCACACAAGGACAACTGTCCTAATTTTATAAACGGCCATACAAGCAGTCCACTGATCAGATTAACTTTAATAGAATGAATCACACGTATTCTTGTAAATAAAATCATTATAATTATTCATTCTTTGAAAACAAGTACAGCGTTATGATAAATACAACATTAGAGTAAACGTATTCTGCTTAGAACCTTTGTATACTCAAGAAAATATTTTAAAATGAATGAAGGCAAAAATACAAATGGCTCGCTTGCGAAATACCCGAATCTAAAATAAGATGTCTCGATGTAAAGTTTTACAACTTGATTTCGAAACACAATCCTACCGACGAACAAACAAGTGTTGAATGAACATATCAATATTTTTTAAGTCATGCTACTTACATGCACATTCTACGTCTATTGTTTCAGTTCAACAACCGCCTACATAAAAAGTCAGATAAAACGCAACTCCTGTGTGAGAAAAAAACTTGGTGTAAAAAATGCGGTTTGTTACGGAGATATTTTGATAAGACCCGCTTATGTTATTTTTAGTAACGAGCCGTTTGAGTCTCATAAAACGCCATATTTTCTTAATTTATTATGATCTGTACTTACGTGATCAGAAAATCATTTGACGACTTTATGGAATTTTTAACATAGTCAAACAAAAGGCAGTACTATAAATGTATTTCTGGGATATAAAGTTGTTTTTTAAATATTTACCAATAGTCTTTTTAAAGCTCGCGTAGTCAATATTAGGGCGCACTCACACTTTCCAACAGGCCGGTTTGCGGTCGAACGTAAGTCCATCGTGGAAAATATAAACAATTGATCATTATTAGACTCATTATTTGTTATTCATTGACATTATTATTACAATTATTGACTATTATACATATATACATAATTCAAAATAACTACAAATGACGCAAATATAGGTCGTAAGTGAAGTTGTCGTATATTTCCGTTGTACGAATGTAATTCATCAGTCGAAGTTTGCTCGTCTCTGACGACAAACAAACAAACAAACACTGTGTCATGGCAAACACATATTAACTTGTGTAGAGTTTGATGTCGTATATGTTATTATAACATGACATGTAACGAATGAAATTGTGTTAAAACTACATGAAATTAATTAGTTTGTGACTTTCACTGACCTTCAAATAATTTGCAAGTAATAATATTATGAAAAAATAATAATTGTTTTAATTTAGGTAGGCACCATATTTTCGATCCGTAATGTACCTACATTTATGTTTTAGTCGCGTAATTTTTACTAATTCGTAGTTTAACTAGTCAATTATAATAAAACAACAACGAGCCTGGTAAATTTCATTTTAAAAATGTCTACATCGAAATATTTTTTTTGATAGATACAGAAAAACAATTCTATTTACCTTTCCTTACATATGTTAATAATATTGTAATACAGTAAACACTATATGGACAGCTAAAGATCAAATTATGAAATTTAATAAAGCTGTTGATTAAAACCAAAAACATGTTCTCGTTATACAAGATAAACTCATTGAGCAAAGTTTACCAAACACTGACAACGAACAAACAAACGCCGTGTTCTGCAAATATATCAAATATGAAGCTTACGGTTTCTGAAATTAGATACAGGGGTTTAAACAAATCCCGGTGATTTATATCTATTGCAAAGAATTTCGCAAAATTGTGCCACTAAATAACAAACAGAACATTACTTATAAGTAAATAAAAACCTATAATCCGCATACCGTCCTTTATAACTTACCATAATACAAATAATTGCTGTAAGAATGATATAAATATGTAAGAAAATTTCAGAAAACCCATAAATGCAACAGCTATACTAACCGTTTTCTTGTCAAAAATTTAGTTCATGATTGTTACCTACTTACACACACATAGTGTCATAAATGTGCCGTAGAGTTAATAAAACGATGATAAAATCAGTGAATAGGATAAGCGTAAGCCGAGGCATCTATTCAAAGCCGAAAACGCACAAAAAACGAGATACCTAATAAATAGTAAGTACATAATATACATATAGTAAGTAACAAAGGCCTCCCCACACAGTAAAATCACTCATGTTGGCATTGGCCCGATAAACAGCGGAGTAAAGAGCGGAAACGTTATTACAACTCAATCTACCTACCAATGTATCAAAAACCACTCAGAATATGATAGAAATTTCTGAATTGGTCGTATCCATTGCTGCATAACCAAGAAAAATTAGCCGTATCTCTCAATCTGTGCGCAATGTATTGAAACACGAAAATAAATTCAATGTACAGCAAGCCGTAAAGAGTTTATTGCCGACGCAAAATAGGTACTTGGGTAGTTTAACTTTAGCAATACTATAATGATTCCGGTATTAAGTTGGTGAAGGTATACACATTTACATTTATCTGTGCGTATTATCGTACTGTTGCCCCACAGTACCAATAACCACGATGTACAACGCTCATCGTAAATTTCTTCAGTCTCTCGATACATTTGCAACGGTTCTTTATTAAATTTCATTACCATTTGCTTTAAATTTCACCTTGACCATTACTCTTAATTATGTCAATCTTAATATAAATGAAGTAATAGTGCTTCATAAATACATTGCAATTATTCGATTAATACATTTTCAATATACGCTACTTAATTTATTCCTACTCTATCTATTGGTCTCATGTTAAATGTCTATTGAAACTATTTTAGGTAGGTATACTAATAATTAAAGAATACAATATGATAATCATCATTATAAATCATGTTATTGTTTCAATGTTAACCGCGTAAGTACTTACAGTATGATTGACAGAAATCACACGCTGAGACGCTTCGAGAACATTATAGAAAGTTCTAAAACAGGGTTCCTCGCAATGTTACCCTTCAGCGTAATAGCGAGTGATATGTAATTTTAGAAACGTACATAACTTCGTTAAGTGAGAGATGCGCGTGCCGAAGATGCCAACCCCGAGAGGGATTCTGTAATCTATACTATTAGGATATTACTTATATAATTAAATAATTTCGTGTTTCAATGTTCAACAAAGCAGAAAAACACGCAAAGCAAAAAATTTTATTAACTGTGTCTTTAATTCCGCCGTGACCATCGTTTATGCATCTGATCGAAATATAATAAACCAAGATCTCATAAGCACTTGTTGTATGCAAAATATTTAATTTCCGCAGTAATATAAGTTCTAAGTCATTAAACATAATGGGAACTCAACAAACGTTAAATTGTTACTTCCAGACTCATGAAGGAAAGCATTGCCCAGCTTTATCCCGGTACTAAAGATGAATACAGTCGGTTTTCTTATTATGTTTTACTGTAGGTATAACATAACTGAACTAATGTTTGCGAACTTCGAAGTGTAGTTAAGCAACGATATCATAAGATTGGATATCGCGGAAGCGTAAACTGTCTGACCCGATAGCAAAAACTTTTGCCTCATGGTCAACTCTCTTGGTTTTGTTTATTTGCTTTAAAAACTGCAACTTACAATTTTTATAAGCTCGCTGGAATAAAAGACATTATAAAACATTATATTGTTATAGTCAAAATAAATAAAACAGTCTCCTTTTAAATATGTTGTTCTATCTACTGCCATGTAACAAATCAATGTACACCTCGGAGATATACAGAAATCCATTATGTACATGTTGTACACCATGTTCAGCCTCTGTACCCTTTGTACATCATGACGAGTTGCTCTCGAATCACGCTAAGCTATACATATATGGATCCGGATAGAGAATATAAACAACTTTTTTTCATTCAATTTGTACGGAGATCAATGTACGGTATACAATCTTTATATCACATGTGGTTTCAATGAATTCGATTCGCAGATATTTCCCATGATTCTTTTTGGTGACATCGTGGAGCTTAAGCCTCGCAGTAATTTCGTCTGAAGGCAAAATGTGCGGAAGGATTATGGATGGTCGCACACTGCAGCGCGTGCCAACACTGCCCTCTGGCCAAGTCGATAACTTGCGGTTGGGTATATTAACGTGCGTCAATGGACGCCAAGACCCCCTCGTTTGGAATCCCTAAAAGTCATATATTACGATAGTTGTTTTTTTCAACGTATTGGTTTAAAGGTTTTTATAATGGTTCATTTTAAAAACCGAGAAAAATTAATATGATTAATACAATAAAAATATTGAACTGCTGCGGATGAAAGTATCATCATCATTTTCCCGTAGTTTCTATTAATTGTCAACTACGAGTATAACATTTTTATGTCATACGCAAATCTATAACTTTATTTGGAACAGATGTGGGAAAAGTCTTCTTTAAATCGAGGCTCATCTTTCATCAATAATTATGATTGTTAGAAAACTTTACCACAAATTGGAGGGTACAGAAATAAAAAACCGGCCTGTATCGCACCAATATCTTGCGACGTCATCGGGTATCGAAGACCGACAATTGGATGTCACGTGAAATATGTTACTATTCGAACGTCATTCATTGCTCAAAACCCCGAAATGTTCCGACGGAAGTATATCACTAAGGGAATTATCATAAACTGCTACCATTAGGCCATAAAACGATAAATTTGTTGTAAAACCATAAACTGAGGCAGCGAGCCATCTCATAAATTCTGTAGAATTGGCCCACTTTGCAACAACTATCATTACTGGGCTGCCAGCCACGTTATAAAAAAGAATTTTATGTTTTACCATGGGGTCGCCAAAAAATCTTGGTATTCCACTACCTAAACAAAGAAAGTTACATATTCATACATATATTGGACTTCCTTTATTCGAATCACAAAAGTTTCTATAGGTGAGTAGTCAAGACAAATATTTTGCAAAAAGTTTCCCGAATGTTATTCTATGAGGCGATAAACTTTGATCGAGTCTAACCTTCACGACTGTTCTCGGCTTGTTAGTTACACGCAAAGAAAATATGTTTCCAATCTACTGAGCAATAAAACTTGTAAATTGCAAGGTTACTACAACTTTTGCAGAACCGTAAGATTTGATATCAATATTTATTTCCTTTAATCTCAGTGAGAAATTTTTATATTAATTAATTGAAGGAATAACTTTTTATAGAGTGAAACAGGAAATGCAAAGGACTCTTCTAAAAGACTTAATGAAAGGGGAGTGAGATTATTAAGAAACAAGTCCATCCCATCATGACAGGGTCGCGGGATAGCATTGATTTTAACCACCTTAGAGGTTTCTGGCCAAGGGTCCAACAATCATTATTTATTATAAAAGGGTGCTTCAAGGAATAATGATTCATAATTTTTGAGTAACTAAATCCTTCATTAATATCAAAACGAACAATTAATGATGGACCTGAAAAGGAAGTAAAATCTGTTATAAATATTATACAAAAAACAATAGAATTAACACACGTCGCGTAAATATATACGGCGATTTATATTATATCGGTCAATTAATGTGTAATTCAATTTAAATACAGTCAATTTATTATTATACCATATCAATTATTTTTAAGTCATTAGTAATTCAACGGTCAATTTATGGGTAATTAATTAATTCAAGATTAAAGCTATATAAGGTCACTTGTAAATTCAACATGAATTCTAAACGTTGCCAAATAAATCACATTCTATACTAACCAACGTGCTCCGACACTGAATTAGGTTTTTTAGTATTTAATTCCTCTAGCTTCCGAACGAAATATAAAAAAAAACACTTTTGATGAGCCAACCGCTTGACAACTTCCTACCTGCCTTAAAGATACACCTTTGTTCTTGTCATCCGGCCGGTTCCTAGAAGGACAAACAATGGAGAATAATTAACGTAGCGAATGTCTTTCTTCTAGTTTCCATCTATTTTTATAGTTCCTCTTCCAATGGTTAGCGAAATTTGCGTGGCTAACAAGACAAACTACTTAAAGAAGAAAGTGACAATTAGGACAAAGAAGCTCGATCGTGCTCGCTAGAAGCAGAATAAATTGTATCAAAAAACCAAGCTCTAATTACTAAGTTTATGCAGACTCTGGGGAATACTCTAAATTAAGCTTAGTACCATTCTTTTTAATATTGTTAACATTTCCGTTTGTCAGCATTATTCAGTTTCGTTATTTATACAAGTCTATAATAAAGCAGTTTCTCACGGAAGCTTAATTTGTGTAGATTATTTTTCGGCACAAATTCGTATTTTTTCCTAAGTAAAATAAAATTAATAAGCGCCAAAACGTAGTTAAATATTAAGTTTACTAATAGGTTGTAGGTATTCCAGACGTAAATTTCAAAAACAGATATTGGTGTTTCCTGTCTTTCTTTCTCTCCCTTCCTCTCACTCTTTCTTTGCTTTTCTTTTTGTGACTCTACTACTCATTGCCTGTTAGTTTATAATTTACTAAATAGGTATTACAATTTTTATTCGGGCGTTTGGTATAAATCATCACATGTATAAAACAATTCATTACTTTGTTCACTCTCGTTGTTGTCCGCGAATAATAACAGTTATAATACATATGTATGTATTGTATAACGTAGTTATTCGCTATAGCTTTAATAATATTTTAGAGATTTAAAACAAGCGAAAAAAAACTTCATCAAGCAACATTTCTCTTAAAACAAAGCCACGTCTGTTCCATTTTAAACGGCCAGTTAATTTTATTTCCGGAAAACTTATAGTGGAGCTTTTAGAATATTCAGTTAGTTTTAAAGTGAGCCCTTTGTTACTGCGAGAAGTGAATACATTAGCGTAGCAGCGGCCAACTTGCAGACATCCATACATTAAGAAACTAAATACTTCAATGTATATCGAACAAATCATACAGTATATTACCAGCTATGATCAATATTTATAATAATAAAAATATTATAATCTAATTACTTTTATTATAAATGTACCGGCTGAACTCACGCAAGTTTTTCGGGATGATCGTTTCGGACCCGTACGAGGTCCATCATCATGAGCTCTCTCCGATTGCAGCGAGGCCGCGGCGAAGACTGGACTGAATTAATTATTACTTGTCATAATAGTATCAGTGCAAATATTATAATAAAGATTTTATAACTAGTACTTGGACATGTCTTTATTCCTTTGAAACCCAATAAAATAGTATTAATTATTATAATCTGTCTGCTAAGACTGCAGCTTATGAAGAACCGACGCTAAGAATACTCTTCGGGAGTTTTCTAGGTTTGAAGCGTAATCTACGATATGAATTTTTCATCGAGAAAACAGCATGGATTAGTGAGTCCTGCTAATTTATTTTTTATATGTTTGGAATATATCAAAGCGCAATACTTTAAAAATCATTCATAGTTTAATATCTTTACACCTTTCATACCGTAAATATTCATGATATACATATAAATAACAATGATTATTATGTCTTTATACTTTATACACTTCGTAATATTATCCTACACGTAAGGTCTCTGACGGATTAGGAAGAAATATATAAACTATACAATATGCTATCTTATAAATCGTTAATTAAGGAATACATTTATCTGCAGTTACTCATGTCAATTGGGATGTCCTTTGAATAACGGGACTGTATTATTGTTAAGTACAGGCGTACCAAGTAGACGTTTTTTCGGTTTTCGAACACTAGACCAGGGCCGTCAGTTAGAATAATGAAAGCGCAAGATGAGGCTGCACATTGAACACTTGCGTATATCGCATCAGTGTAATGTGTTCGACATATAAATTCAATTTTAGCTAGGAGCAATGAATATCCTAGGTATGTGATCATGAAATTTGACCACACGTCTCAAGTCTAAAGAGATGAATAATTCAAGACATTATATACTTGTATTTTCACAAATAATTTCAACATATACCTATTAATAATTTAAACGAGCATTTGCTTTAATGAATGAAACGAAAACCATAACATTAAACGAGGTTGTATGTGTTTTAAGTATAGAGTTGCAATATTAAATAGTCGCAAGTGTCAAGTGTTTTCAGACTTTATTAATATTACCTAATTACTTATTAAACTCTTCTTGCTCCAAGTACAAAAAACTTGGGAATGACTACACCAGCTGCATCGTCTGGCCCCTTTCCAAATTGTCCCAACAGTTCTTTAATGAAGGTTTTTTATAAATCTCAAAGACAGGTAGAGATAGTCTATAGAGTATGAATTCCGTTTGCTTGGAAAGCACCACCTCAGCACCTAGTTCATATGTAAAGTAATTGTTACTATAAAACTTGTCTTTTGGCCGGTTGTTGTTGCCATTCCCCGTGTATACTGCAGGCGACGATTTCAATGTTCAGGAACAATAATGAATCCATTACCAACCTTGAATAGTAAGGTTATTAAGTATTTAATTCCTTTTGACTGTACTTCTACTCACCTATATTGAATAATATTACTTAGTCTTATCCCTTCAGTCTTTTTAGCAATGAATATTAATCTATTAATATTGTTTTAACACTCAATATTCACCAGACAAATTGACAGTATCAGTACAATCTCAATCGCCGGCCGTTGCATACATGGATAGTCGATAACAGCCACCTATGACTAATACCTGCATTTCATACATTCTTACCTGATATGCCAATGTACATATGTATCTACGTATGTATAACCTACATACAAATCGTTGTTAATTCGCTTCGAGTATTACCTGAAATGCAAAAAAAGAAATATTACCTTACAAGAATTCAATAAAAAAATGAGAAAATATTGAAAATTTACTTCTCTTGGTGACAAACATTATAGACAACTTTATATTTACTAAAAATTTACTTTGGTTCTTTACAGTTGCCATTCCGATAAACATAATTTCATCATCTTCATTATCGGCCTACCCCCGTCCACTCTTGGACGCGAATCATAATTAGTAAAATGTAATTAGATTGTCTACTACTAATGTAAAATATAAAGTACACAAAGTTATTTTATACCTAAACATACAAATGGAAACAATTAAGATCCTAGGAGCACAGACGCACTTCAACCTCGTATACATTTATAGCAAGTAAACGCCTAGTATTTTGATTACGGCAACCAGTCGAGACGCATGTGCTCCGAGGCTAGAACCAGGCGTCCATACCGACCGATACCATTTGTATCCACACACGCTGTTGTGATACCTATGTCATTATGTTAAGACCCATTATCGTTTGCATGGGCTTCGAGTTTCAAAATCTTTAAGTGTGATAGCTTTACGATTTTAACGAAGGTTTCTATGTTAATTTCTTCCTGGTGACGGCGTTCTTAGATTTGGAATACATATATCTACATATAAAGTCTTTAATTGATTATTTAAATAATACTTGAATATTATCAATATGGTGATTATTTTACCTACACATTTTAAATACTGTATGTAACTATCTCAATGTCAGTAATTCATAAATGTCATACACCAAATAATCATTTATTTTATTCTACTTTTCTTTTTCCACTTTTGCGTAACGTTTAATACAGATGGTCGGTAAAATTTTAAAGAAAAATTCCAGACTTTAAACTTACTCCGACTTGGATTCCACTAAATTTGAAGGTATAAAGGAAAATGAAAATGAGCCCCTCAAATGTTAACACGTGTGTACACGAGCGAGTAGGCAAATGTGCGAGTTGGTAATCAGCAAAAGAAACGTTAAAGAGACCTCGTATCGTGGAACTTCCCAGACGTTTCTTAATCGAGTTAGTCGGCTAAAGAATTTAGGTGCAAAATTAAAAAAAGAGATGTCGAAAAGCTATTAAAATCTTAAGTCGCGTTTAATTAAAGCTGTCGCAGGCCGGTCACGGGGGTCGTCAAGGGAATAACGCAGACGACGAAAAAAATAATAATGAGCCAAGTGGGTGAACTTGGCTCTAAGAAATCGGGTATTATGATTTAAACCAAACAATTTCTGTACAAACCTTAGACATTTTATAATGTACATGAGCCATTATATTTTATTCAATAAAGTTAAAGGAACAGCAGTATCTTATCTTAGTCATTGTAGAAGAGGTAAAAAAATCAGTGAAAATTCTTAAACTCCTCTTACTTCAGTGTAAAATATGCGTGTCAATGTTTACGTATATAAGTATAAGTAAAGTTTAGTAACGACTTTATTTTAACGAAATAATATCAAACCTTGTACGAGATCAAGTCTTCAGTTCGCACATTAATTACGTTAATTCACTTATCGTAGACTTGCTTGTCACAATTACCAAACCTTAAGGTAAAACCTAACCTGTTAAATTCTTTTGAAAAAGTTGAAGAACCGTACATTTCTATTAAAAATCCAGGTACCGAAGCTTACTAGTCTAGCCTTGGATATGTGCAAAACCACTATCTCTAAAACAAACTTGTCATAGAGGGTGTTCCTGGCTTCCCGCCAAGGTTTAAAGCAAGCAACTATCCATCTAGATTGTGTTTAATATCCACTCTTAAATTGTCCCAACTGCGACAGAATATCATTTAAACATCGCCATTTCATAGCTACGTACAATGTGAAACTAAATTATTGGCCACAAGGAATGGCGTATTATTATTTTATATACTTACGTTTATTGGAGTGGGAGGAAAATGATTTATTATATGGCTTCGAATGCTACCAATTTAACTTATTAGTAACTAAGTATTTCCAGTACACTAACAGGTAATATATGAACAGGGCTAAGAAGTGTTTTTTGAAAATCTATTTTGTACACTTGTATCGTAGAATTTCTAGGGACCTAAATAAACGTCGTTATCGTTTTGATACAAACTCAGGAAAATTTAAAACAAAAACGTAGAAACATCTTGTATTCCATTGCAAGTTTTTAAGCGTTAACTGATTTTTTTTATTTTACGAAAAACTGTTAATTAATAAATTAATAATTATAATCGATCACTTAATAATAATGATAAGGAACCGGGCGTGATGATATAATAATAATAATAAATAGCCATACATTCGCTTGAAGGAAAAAAGAAAACCAAAATACTCCTCTACTCTTGAAATGAATGTCATTCCCCATCAAGCTATCACCATTTGTTTGACATGGAAAAGGAGGGGCCTTTGAGACGGCTGATTGAAACAAATATTTGCCGAGGAATGCCTGCACCATGATCTCTATAACCTTAATAGATTGATAAGCGAATAAGAAATATGTTGGTATACTCATTTTGAATTATATGCAAGTATATTAATGTTAGCAACAGTGACAGGTCGCTTCATTAATACACTTCTGTATAGTTTATGTTTATTGTTCAAATAATTAGGAATAAAATATGTCTAGATTGCTGATTCTAGATGTTTATACTTTGTTGTTTGTGGTCGAAATTAGAAATGTCCCAGCAATATATATACATATAGGTACAAATAAGTACTATTAAAAATTATGGAAATATTGGCATAAAGATAACAGTATTTTTTTAAAACATCATCTTAGAGTCTATGTACAGGTAACATTTAATAATAGCCGTATACCTAAAGAATGATTGGCATATATTAAATTCATCAATTGTTTTATATACCTAATGATTACTTATTTCACTGTATAGCTGTGAGATCGTCGTTGTTTTAATTCATTCACTTCTCCTTTCTACTCAAAATTATGTTTTAAAGTTTCGCAATGTCCATTTTATTCTAAAAGCGTCTTCATTTTCAATCAACTTCATAGAATCACTTCGCGATGTTCGGCAAATCATGACCCAATTTGTTCAGACGTAATTGTTTATGATTGGGAACAATCGTATGAAATTACGTCCAACGTGGAACCGTTCTATTATTAAATAATATTATAATGTGGGTAATCATTTTGTATTTTAACAGCATCTAGAATCTTGGACAAATGCGATAGGCTCCTAAGATGTTTAAAATATCAGATCTAGGTATCTCTCTATAATTATGTTGATTTTTGGCAGACTTTTCAACAGAGGATCACCAATGCGTTCTAAATAATATGATGTGCCATTCTAAATATTATGACTAATGTAAAAATCACTTCGGAACTAGCTCTAGCCCAAATGTATTTACAAAGAATTAAATTATCATTATATTATTGTTTGACTAATGATAAAATTTATTTTAACTCAATTATAGCGATCCTACAACCTTGTTTTATCCTATTCTGTAACTGGGAACTTTTAACAGGGGACTTCAAGTCTGGGATTTTAAAATGAAATGTACTCAGATGAATGCACATCGGTCATTCATTCAGAACTGACTCGGATTCATTATCGCCCACTTGCACTGGAGTCCCCTTTATAAATGTTTCGTCTATTAACCCTCGATCGCAGTGGAGTTTTGAGTGGGTGCAAATGTGTACTTATGTTTGTCCTTCGTATTATTATTTTTCGTTCGAAATTAAATGTTATAACAGTAATTTGATTCCAGAATTAATTACGCCTTTGTAATAAAAATATTAAGGCTATGTTACATTCATTATTATGAACTATTATATCAGTTCATTCATTTGTTGTCTTTTATCGAGAAATCAAATTGAATTTTAATTTGAACATTAAATATTTTTTTTATTCTTCCGATTTTCAATTGAAATTACAGTTTAAAAGATGTGTCGTTTATTTTATAACAGAATTTGTAACATGTCTATAATAATGCCAAGTAATTTATTAAGGAGGTATTTCACTCCCACTCACAGTCAGGCACCCGGGACCGACGATCTGAAGTTTTCTCATTTGTTTCAGTCAGGTGTTTCGAAAGTATAAGTCGAGTCAATTATAAACAAGAATTTTTAAGCCGTCTTTTGTGCTGCTTTGTGGAAAATTTGAGTCGTTTATTTTGTAAAAATTAATCCTTGCTACGAAGTTTCAAACATTTTAAAAGATAAATGCTATTACGTCTCGGTTTAACTGCAGAACTACAACACCTGGCGCAATTCAGACGCAACGGTCAAATAACACAGGTCAGCATATAAATACACTAATAGCAATAGTAAGCCTTCAAGTCTAGCTGTTTATATCTATAACTGGTAGTTAATAGAGTTTAATATCAATATAAAACAATTATGCATTTGCTGATACACTAATATACGGAATATAGTAGTTAAGTCAATGAGAAAATCGATGTAAACCTAGAACCAAATATAAGTATGAAACGTGTGTGTCACAAAAAATCAGAAAATTCTAGTTATAATTAAGATCCGAAAAGTAACACTAACTAAAAACCTGACTAACGGTCCAAAAGCTAACTAACAATTCAAAAGCTAATTTTAGTTCAGAAAAATTAATGCACTAGTTATAAATTTTGTCGAATGTTCCCGACCCAATAATAATCATTAATATAAGTGTCATTGCATCTCAAGTGCATTAGATATCTAAATCAATTATTGAATGGTGCATTATAGTGAGACGAATCATTAAATTATTCATTAGTGTGTCGTGTGTTGAGTTCGTCGCATCGATAGCCAACGCTTGCGCGTCCTAGTCAATTAGTTCCAATGAAACAGTAACATATTTCAAGCAATAAAGGAGCCATACAATTAGTGCTAATAGCATTTATTTGTCAATCTATGTTTGGGTTCTTAAAATACCTATATGTTTTATAAGCAAAAGGTGAGTGCCAGGACTGATATGTACATACATATTTCGAAGCATGAATTAAAATGCATAGATATTTCACGAGTAAACATTCCACCCCTGTTTCAAGTAAATGCTTAGAATATCCTATAGCTTTCAAAAATATTGTGCAACACTCAGATCCGATGACTTTGTCTTTGTGTAAACATAGATAGCGACGCCTGCAAGTTTGTACCTGTGTGCGTTGTAATTCGGCTGCTGACTGCGATTCATAGAACTAAATCAACTGTGAGTTCCTTTGAATGATAACTCATGTCTGCATTTGATAGAACAGTGTTGACAGGCCGGTTTACATGACATAAACAAAAATGTCATAGGTATAATTGATGAAAGCAAAGTAACAAAATGAGTGAAATGCTAGTAAAATACACTTTTAAAACCTTCTGGATGACTGCTAGTAACACGTAAGTAGAGTAGTTAAAAATAATTTAACTTTGACTAACCAGCAATATATTCTTGAGCTTATTTTGGCACAGCGAAAAATAAGAGAAACGAATTTCTAAATATAGAAAATCATTACTAAATTGTCCGACATTATTAAAATCTACAAGATAATGAGAATATTAGACAAAAACACTGTAAATTAGAGTATTATAGACATCAGAATTTTGTCTGTAAAGATATTAGGCGTGAAGAAGAAGAGAGAGTGGTAAAAAAACACGTCAAGTTTGAAGAAAAAGAGATTCACAGATAATTTTGAACAACATGTTGAAAATATATCTACCAAAAAAATTCCTTACTTCCTAGTTCGTTATTATACAGTAAATAAATTGGACGTGTTTCTATAGCTGAGTCCTTAATATAATTACCTTCTAGATATAAGCAATGCTTATGCATAAAACAAAGGAGTGGGCAATGGTTTGCAATTCTATTAACAGAATTGCGCAACACGACCAATGATTCAGTTATGATTAAACTGCGACTAATCACTGTTTTGTTAATCGCATGAGGACTCGTACTGATAGCTAATAATACGATCGGTGGTCGGATAAAATGTGTAGCAGATGCTTGCTTCGATCACGTGTGATGTTGAGATATTTCGTAAGTAAGTGTATTATTTTATTTCAAAATTATCTCGTTTATACTATGAATATTTACTGCTAGAGTGAGTTTAATATTGTATGCAACTAAGTGATGAGATCACCTATTCTAAAAGAAGCGAAAAGGTGTCAATAATTCCAATGTTTTTAAGTAAACGGACGCAACGTATCCCTGAACTACATCTACTTATTATGATATATGTATATTCATAGATATCTATATTACATATGTATTATGCATATTTTGTAATGTAAATATATTATTTATTTAAAATAATTGAGCAATATTAATTGTAAACACAAAGATTCCTAACTTTTGTCAATAACTTAAAACCAGGTTGCCGCACGTGCCAACATTAATAATTATAAAAATATTACAAATATAGTTAGGTTCATTCAATCATATTAATAATGTGTATTTGATTGCTTTTAAGACCCAACTGTTTACTTAGCAGTTGTTTTTCAAAGCAGGCGTGTTGAAAACAATCCAATTAAATTATTCAGATGATTAAGTGCCAACTTGAGACAGGTGTAGTTTGAGGTCCGAGAGTCCCTAAGCAATCGACAGACGCCAGACTCCATTGGACTAGTTTCCGATACAAAATGGGGGGTAAACAAGATGTGATATTTTTGTATAATTTGGCATAGACGATTATTTTCGAGTTATATTTATCACAGATATGGTCATATTCTGAGGACGGAAAATAAGAAAAAGCTATAAAGCCCTGTGTTATAACTTAATTATAAAAATGTCACAATAGGATTCAAATAAATAAGTAAAAAGATATTCTTAGAATAGACCCGTGTCCAATAGCAGCACGATGAAGGGGTCGAAAAAGATATCTAAATGACTTTCTACAATTATACAATGTTTTGTCTCAACAGCGATCACGTATGTAGTTTGTGGTCGAAAATGTTTTAATCGCAATACTCTAAGCATATATAATGTCAAAAATGTTATACATTTTGTAAATTGTATCAAACAAAAGGAACGTTATAAAAGCTGTTGAAACGTGTGTAGCTGTGTGTAATTTTATTTGTTTATAATGTGTCCTTTCCTGTTCGTAACGCATGGGTGCACTATTCTCTTTTACTGCACACACACATACACAACCTTTAGTTCGAGATAATATGAATAATATACATTTAGTATAATAGACGCTGTTATATGAACATGTCTGTATATGTAATTGCTAAATTCATAAACCCTTCGTTTATCTCCTGCGTTTATACATCTAACGCTCCCTCTTAATAGACAAGCAGACAAAAGTGCTTAATGCTGTGGAATCTTCAGTTTACTGTGGCGTTTACGGGTTATCGTTTTGTTGCCTACCCTAACCTAACCTAACCTAACAATCGCAAACGTTATCGTAAACATTTGAGTTTTTTTGGACACAAATCTTCTTCCAGAATTAGCAGGGTTAAATGCGGGTTAGCTATGCCTTGATATGTGCAAGTTGATTTAATGATATTTATTAACCTCAAAATGCGCATAATTGTATAAAATAAAAGTTGAGCATATAGTTTTGAGCTGAAAACCTTGGAAGCAGGGAATAATACGTGAAAGTATTTAAATATCAAAATTTTACGAAATCTCACCAGGGGGAGGAGGGTCAAAACCTCAAAAATCACCTCACGTAATTAATAAACGTCCCTTTAGTGGCATTTAAAGCTCCTTCACATTACATAATACAAATGGTTGTTAATATACATTTGCCTGCAATCATGATTTAATACCAGTCACTTGTATGCGCAAGTACTTAAAAAATATTGAAGAAAAAAGGAAAAATACACGTTTCATTATTAAAATTACTAACAAGCATGGTTTGTACACCATTTCTCATTTATCCAGTGGGTACGGTTTAGCATGCAAAATCATGAAACAACTGTTTCGCAAAGCCAGTTTCTAACTCGCCGCGTGGGCGCACCGCGTCCTGTCACGCCTGCTCTAACCTGGCGTTTCATTAAAAAGCGAACGTTCATTTCAGGTTTGTTAGTCTAATATATACCACAGTGTTTTATAGTAATATGTAAAAAAAATATTTTGAGTATATCATCATCATTCATAATTGAGAATATCATCAGCCTGCAATCGTCCACTGCTGGACATAGGCTTCATCAATAGCACACTACAGAGCTCGATCTTCAGCCCTTCTTTTCAGAATATATCCAAGGTATTAAACTTCCGAGCAATTCAGCCATTCAGTCCGGGTGTCCTGGATTTTTAATCTTGGCGCGCACCTCTTTACAAAATGTATGCATTGTAAGATTTGATATCCTCTCATTCTGAGAGGAATGCCGTATCCGACTATGGAACGTAATATTAAGAACACATAATTTGCGTTCAAAAATTTGTTCTGGAAGAATTTGTGCGGAAAAATTAAAACAAGAAATTCAAATTTTATAGACACCGTTCATAACCCTAGACCTAGACGGGAGCAATTATGGGCACGCTTGTTATATTTATGTTGTCTATCGACAGAAGCTCCTGTGCAGTGCATTCTTCCTCTTTAATAGAAATTCCGACGTCTACCGCACTGCATGCGGACGTTTCATATTATCCACATTATAGAACGAGGCTTAATGATACTATATAAATATGTAGGTATTTAAGTTACATTTAAAATGTACTAATAGTAATCAGTATCTAAATATATAAGTACGAATATCGTCAAATCGTGCCCTGCGTGCCCTAAAACCTGCACCCAGGAAGACCTAATGACTGCCAGTGATGAGGCAGTCAGCGTGGCAAAATTCTGGGCTAAAACCATTTA
>DWME01002552.1:0-20496 GCA_018244795.1 Parelbella ahira ahira | reverse complement strand
ATATATATACCGGCTTAACTCACGTGCGTTTTTCGGGATCCCGAAAAACGCACGTGAGTTAAGCCGGTATATATATAACCAGTTGATATACACGTGGATTTTTATATGTAATAGTATTATTATGATTATAAATATACAGCAATATTTCACAATTTCTGTTATATTTTTAAAGTATGAATATATCAAAAGTTAACGACAGGTATAATAAATAAGCGAAATGAACGTTTCCCGTCTCGCGCTAGTTTACCCAAAAAGTTGGAAAGTTTAATGACATCCATAGCTCATTCGTGTCGGTTTTCCGTTGGTTTCCTGCGGGCCGACTCCCAAGAAATATTTAATCGTCAACTTTAGTAATCAAAGTCAAAGTTAAAACCATTAATTAAATTTGGATTTATTCGGTCCACTCTCTATTCCGGTCATTCTAACGGTATTTTAACGTTTATTAACTCGACGATTCGCCTGAAAAAGTGTTTCTGTCAGATTTCTTATAATTATTTTGCGACTAGTACCTATTATTGTTTTGTTTAGTGTTTTAATCGTTGTGTATTCATCAAAGCGCTATACTTGTACAGATATCTAGTTCGTACTATATTTACCTTATGGGACATCCATCAATTACGTGAGGCATTTAAGGGGGAGGCGGTCAAGTTGAATCTCATCTAACCTCACTTTGGGGAGAGGGGGGGGGTCTCGGCAAATATCACGTATTTTTTTTCGCTAGAAACACCAAAAAATTACGAAAAAAAGTTTTAAATGAAATTAATATAACTTTGCATTTATTAAAAGAGTTGCAGAACACAGGCGTGCAGCCCACATCGCATCAACTGAGGAAGCGCGCACATTGTGCAAAGTACAGCCCTCACGGACTAACACAAGACGAGCTACTGAGTTACCGTGTGCAAGCGCCAAGGGTTTAGACTGGCTAAATCAGAACGAATTTAATGGTGCAGATGATTTTACTGAAAATTATATGCACATGTTGGTTCCAATAGTCACTCTTGAGACCGCACATGAGTGTCCCTGGACTGAATTGGAATAAATATTTTTTATAAATCGCAGAAATTACGATTTAAGTATTTTATTGTCAAACTCTTATTGTAATTCCAGTATCTCAGCAATCGTAAATACTAGCCATACTAGTCGTAAATAAAAGTATTGGGCATTATTTTTTTTTCTTTTTAAAATAAATCCTACGCATTTACACTAAAAACTCATATTTTTAAAAATCTCACGTCAGATTACGGAATGGGAAGGGGATTAAGTCAAATCTCACGAAGTCTCATCACGAGGAATGGGAGGGAGGGTCATAAAATTTCAAAAAACACCTTACATGAGTAATGAACGCCCCCTTCTAAACTTTTACATTAAACTACATATTATATTATTGCATTTTTATTTAAAAACTTCTAAAGGTAAGCAACCCTAATATTTACTGTACAGATAGGATTCGAAGAAATGAACCTCGGTATTTCAGAGCATTGTCTATTTAATTGTACCACTGATTATTGTAGTTTCATGAAACCGGTATTCCGTGCTATTGCACGCAATACTGGTTTGAATATAATCGAGTTTGTAAAGGGTTTCTTCATATTTGAAGAAACCCTTTAGAAATTCGATTATCTTATTTCAAAGACCGTCTTAATCAGAAAGGGAGGGTTAATCGAAATCATGTTGGAATCTTGCCCAATTAATTTATCTAATTCCAATCGTTATTGAATTCCAATGTAGTTTATAATAGATCATCGATGTACACAAACCACAAGATTACGACTTTTCCAATATAAATAAGAAGGAAGTTTCGAATTGACTATTGTATTTAAATAAAAGAATCTGTAATTCGCCGTACGGGATTTGATGTATTTAATTTTTATATACATATTATGTACATATACTCGTACCGTGTATTTGCGTTATGGAGCATCGGCATTGGCAGTTATAGTAAGTATGCGTTTCAATACATTTTTAAGTATGTGTAATGTTTTATTAGTGATTGACCAGTTGCTAAAGCGTTTGTGGTCCTGCTTCATGAGCTTCCGCAAATAATAGCCGGGTCACGACGGAGACAGTTTCTGCCAGGTCGGACTATCCCGAAGAAACTTACGTGAGCTAATCCGGTGCATGGGTTTATCATGTACCTACTCGTTCATTAATTGTTTTATAATAAAACATTATAAATACTTTAAAAATAATTATACTGATATGTAAAGTACAGCATGTCAATTAAATTTTCGTGCGCCGCTGTACCAGAACCTTCAGTTATATTACATTTACGAATATATAGGTACTACATCCTCGAAAACAATAACTTCTTTGGGTCTCATTTGAAATCCATAAGAATTTGAATTGAAATGTAGTTTTCAAAATATTTCATAATCTATTTCAGAATATAATACGGCACTTGCAAAGTTAAAGTTAGATGGGTTGCTTTATTACCGTGATTGTTATTTCAGTCGTGGCATATGATTTTTACGCTGTGTTAAACTTTGAATCAATTTGACGTCACACGGAGTTACCTAACGTGACGTGGTGCACTCAGGAAATTGTAAAAGTAAATAACACACCTTACAAGTGTAAGTTTTCAAACTACAGGAGTGTCAGTAGGAAGTTCTAAACATTTGTCACCACACGAGACAGCTGTTACTCTACACGACCGTGTATAGTTTATATACCTGATTAAGAGGGCACAACTGTAATTTATCTTTAAAAATTTATTTTTCTGACATTTTGCATTCAAAATATACTTTTTACCGTATATATGATTACCGTTTCGCGCACTGCCTGTTTTCTTGATATAACGATGTTTTCCGTATTATCAATTTTTCTGTCTTCTGCTATATTTTAAATTGCCTATTAAAAACAAGAATGTATCTTTAAACTTGAAATCTTTATACATTCACTTGACAATAATCATAATTTTAAGTTGTCCTATAGCTGACCCGATACTTACAAAAAGTGGGGTCTGAATAAGCACTTTGTGAGATGAAGATAACTATCAACCATAAGACGGTATTGTCAATGGATACAAAACAATATTTTTTTTACATCATATTAAATAAATGAAACAACATATTAATCAGGCAACATCAGGACAGTGATGACATACGCTGCAGAAACGTGGACGCTGACATTGGGACTAGTCTACAAGCTAAGGGTAGCTCAACGTGCTGTGTAAACAGCTGTGCTCGGTGTTTCTCTGTGGGATAAGATCCGAGATGATAATATACAGCAGAGAACTAGGGTAACCGACATAGCTAAAAGAGTTAGCGCGTTGAAGTGATGTGGGCTGGTCACATATGTCGTAGAACTGATGGCCATTGGGGCAGACGAGTTCTAGAATGGACACCACGGACTGGCAGGCGCACTGTGGGTCGTCCACCGGCGCGTTGGTCCGATGATCTTGAGAAGACGGCTGTAGTGGCTGGATGAGATTTGATGAGCATCGAGTGTTGTGGCACACCTTGGGAAAGGCCTATGTCCAGCAGTGGAACGAAAAAGCCTGACTTGATGATGATGATGATAATGAACCTTTGTACAGGAAACAGAAATAGAAACAAACGGAAATGAAAACTAGGAATGTACGATCATAGATAATAATAACGGATTGGGCATTATTATACATATATTAGGTACTGGATGTTTGTTACCCCTTTACTGTTTTTTTGTTTTTTGATCTCGTACCTACCTTCTAGTTAACACAGTAGCCAACTCGATATACTACAACTACAAATGTCCCTTATGGTGCTGAGGGCGATGAAGATATGAAAACGACAAACTTTGAGTAAGTTTCAAATAAATGTAAAGAAAGGCAAGTGCACGAGCTTTGAGGTTTATATCAATCACCAGTGATTCCGTTAACGCCATGAAAGTCATCATTTCACAATATTAAATTTATGTTAAACAACGTTAAATTTCTTTTCTTATAATTAGCATTATCTTATTGTATGATAAATATATTGTAAAATCGAAATAAACAGTGCTAATTATAAAAATGTGTAAATACTTATTTTTCTGAAAGATATGTATATGTATTTATGTCAATGCATATGGTTTGAATTTTAATATAAATATGTATCTATTTTAACATAATACAGTCAATATAAAATCACAAAATAGTTTTTAGTCAACGGGTCAATGTCGGATGAATTGTAGTTATTTATTCAATTGTATTCGTCAGTTACAAATTTTATTTCTTATTTACGGTGTGTGAGATACAGACTAAGGTTAAAACGCGCTATTAATCAGTATCTTTACAGTCATTTTCAAAGACGAAAGTCGGATATAGTCTTCAAGGATCGAATTTTGGAAAAAAAAATTCAATTTGTGTTCTATATAGAATCGGTCCAAACTTAAAATAATAATAGATTTATATCACAAATTACTTTCGGTATATTTTCATACCAAACACGAAATTATTAAATTTTGTACATAAAAATTGCTTTTCGCCTTATTTGCTCAAAAAATGCCAATAACAAAGCTACATTTTTATTCCATTCCCAATTTTCCTACAAATTGCTTTTAAGCCAAAGTCCACCGAAGCCTGCAAAGAATGCCTTTCGACAGTCAAATGTCGGAAAGAGGGAATTCAGTTGAAGTTTTGCGGCTTCTATCGGAAGTTACAACCCGGTCACAGTTCGTATACCGACAATTATTCACCGAAAACCAATTCCCAACGCGAGTGTGTGCAACCATTATGAACAAAGAGTAATGATGTTCTGAAATTATACATATCTTTAGTTGTCTTCAGTATTATTATTTAATCACACCAGATCCCTTACATGATAGGCGTAGGCGTTCGGTTCTTCGTTGTTTTTCTATATGTGAAAATATTTGCTGTTATAATTGTTGTTTTTTATACATGCAAGATAAAAGTATAATATATGTCATCACGTTAAGTCCTTTACAGGGTAGGTAGCGAGCATCAGTGCCAAGTAACTCTATCCTTACCGATCTGCCGTGCTTCTTCTAGAGATAAAAGAACTTTCTAGACCCGAGTGGTAAGAACAGATAAATTGTTAATTTCTTTAATTGGGTTGATTGCTGTTTTACTTTGGTATTAAGCGGTAAATAAACGCCGAAAATCATAAATGACTCAGACGACAAACAGCGACAGCATCGGCCACATCGACAGGATTTTTATAGTAAGCCGTTTCGTTTGGTGTAGGTCACGTCGCTACGACGCCGGCCGCGCCGCTGCGCCGACTGTTATCGTCTGAAGCGGTTTTGTATTCGTTACTTTATAAAGCGTACAAGCGCGTTTCTTATTCTTCTTTATAACCTAGTAGAGTTTCGTATTGCTAGAATAGAATATGGATAGAGAAGCGTAGTTATTAATTTGATTTATTTATTTTATATTAATCTACATAGAATACACGTTTATTACGTAGTATCTTACAAAAACGATGTAAAGCCCATGTTCTTGTGAATAATGATACCTCTGTAAAATACATCCTTAATATTATAGGATGGTATGTATACTTATTGAATGAAAGAGTTATGTGTATAATGAATGATTGATCATCATCATCATCGGCCTATCTCAGTCCACTGCTGGACGTGGCCCTCCCCCAATGAGCGCCATCGTATCCTGTCCTCGGATTGTCGCATCCAGCATCTGCCTGCAGCCTTTCTCAGATCGTCATCCCACCAGGTCGGGGGCTGAAGGAATGAATGAATTTCGAATATTAAGATGCGCAGCTCAAATGGCGGTCATCTGTCACAAAGCGTGGTCGGTTTTTGGATAACCAGCTATTAGAATATATTTATTATTATATCACCTGACTAGATCCGATGAGGGGTAATCCCAGAGCACCGAGTGCTAAACACCTCTATCGTTACATACCCGAGGCGCTACTTCCACATTGAGTGTATATTTTTTACAATTATTTATGTTTTCTTCCATACTTATATTACGAATATAATTGACATTTATTGTTCAATGAACGTTATTGGAGGCTGACAACAAACGTCAATTTATTAAATAGGATATATGTCGGAGACGGTCATTAGTTTGGACATTGAATTTATCAAAAATGGTCATTAGTATAGACGTTAAACGATTGGCTGAGACGGTCATTAGTACGGATGTTAAACGAAACGCAGCACTATAGATGGCAGCACCATCGCAATGTTAATACTTGGCTAACTTCAGGAACTCTAGGAACTCTAGGAACTGTTCATCGTTTCGTTTGCACAGTGTGTTAGTATTCTCTATAGGCAGGTTGATCTGTTAAACTTTAACAAAAAGTGATTATGGTGTACTCGCTGTTTTTCTTTGTTCGATTACCCACATACTCGCCTTCACTGTTTTACGAAGGTGTTAATAATGCCGCCGATCCGACGTTATGCGACATATACTATTGAAGTATTTTTGGAAAACATTATGGAATATAAGAAATATGAGCTATAAACAAGACTGATAGAAAACAGCGAGGTACCCCACCGAGGGTAGTAAAATTTGCATTTATCAAACAAAAATCTGTAATGGATGTAGGAGATTTATGGTGTTCCTTCATTCTTTAAACAAAGCGCCCTCGGGAGAGGTCCGTTTAAACACGTTAACCGAAACCGGCGAGTTTTCTTTTCATTTAATATTTATTGGTTTAGGCAGTGCGCGGTGAATGTGGACTGGAGTTTCGCTTGCGCTGCGCTAGTTTCCTGATTATGAATTAACTTTTATACTCCAAGTAATGTTTACGAAGTCGTTACGTAAAATAATTGTAGCTCGCAGACAATTTCATATTTATGGCTGTTCTATTTACGCCCACTTGAATTTAGTGAGCACATATATTCGCAAGCTTTTCACGTTTATGTGACACCTTAAATCGCGGAATGAAAGCTCTCGTCTTGGAAAGCACACGTGTACTTTAATTTTACGTTATCAATATAATATAATTTCACCGTACGTGCAAACCGTGCAGGCTTCGTCGTACATCTCCTGTCCTACTTCCACAGTCCACTCAATCTCACCTTCGCCTTTAAAAACAGTATATATATACACGGTTTCTTTTCATTTTCCAGTGACAAAACAAATGAAATGTTCCTATACCGGTGAAGCATAACATAATATGTACCTACATATTGATAGTCCATTGTCTATAGGCGACGGTGAACACTTACCATCAGGTGGAAATATTTGCCACACCATTTTAAAATATAAAACTAATTCATTTACTTTTACAATTAAACATTTGTGTCCAAACAAAAATGGTTATTAAATAACTAATTATTGTAAAGATTTTTCTATGACTAACGCTTATATGAAGCAACTATAGTTAGTTATAGTTTAAAACAGTACAGAATTCTTGTTTACAGGCCAGCCGGAGGCAAATTTTTGTGAATGTCTAAATCACTGCTGTGTACTATCGCGGACACGCCCGCGGCCGGCGACGACCCGACGTTGACAAATTATAATAACATCAATCTTTTCTTGTTATTCGCTATTTGCATTATCACCGAAACCTGAAAGCTTATTACTGCATTTTACTCAGGTCCCTGTAATAAATTATTATTGTACTAACACCGCGCTAGGTACACGCTCTTGCTGGATAGATAGATACCACCGTGTACCGAATGTATACTTATGGATCTGCCGTGCTTATATAAATTACTATTGAAACAAAATTAGCTGTGCTCGCTTTTTGCGAAAACATCTTGTAACATTGTATAAAAACTCTAATATTATTTAATTACGTTAAAGTTGTATTACTTTTTATTATTCTTTATTGAGTTGTAAGTAAATTATTTATTTGTGTCAAACAATTATGTGTCGTTATCGTTCCGTTGACTAAAACAATTCATTGGTGATTTGTACAAAAAGTTACACGACTGGTACTTGTAACTTGTTGGTTGTTATATGTATATAGTTGTCTGTGAATAAAACAGTTCATAGGCCTCTTTACATTCATTTTTTAGATAGACGAAATTTTTAATTGTTGGCGTGTTTAACAATATGCGCGTTACGAGTACCACTGTGACTTGTAAAGGTCCTAAACGAAAGGCACTTAAAATAATAAAATAAATTGTCTATTGTACAGTACAAATGAAATTATCTCAATGTCAATAAAATAATAACTGAACATTTATTTGTGTCATTACCTACACTTTCCTCGTGAACCTAGCTGATTAAACCCTAAGCGTATTGAGCCCTAACTAGCGACCTTAACATATTAAACATTAGTTCGAGCCCTAGAAGAGAACCTTTAAACTAATAAGAATTACAAGGCTAGACGATAAGAAAAAAATATTTTGTGTATTTTCTCAAAAAAATACCTGGTATTTATCAAGGTAAATATTTATCAAGAATTTATTTGAAATAGAAATGAGTAAAAACAAATATAATTAGTATTTTAAGCCCCTCGATACGATTAATATATCGTATTATTGATATTCGGGCAACCCTAGTCGTAGTTGATATTCTCATAGGAGTCATAGGTTTAATAAATTTAGGTCATACTGCAAAAACTCGGTTATATTATTAACAATATAATAATAGGAAAAAAACTTGTATAGTAATAATAATGAGTAATAATAAGGTCTATCATACATATTTCTATGATCAGAAAATACAATAGATTTTATTTTGTACGTTACAAGGCAAATTTATAAAAGAAAAAAAAAACAAAGAGACTGTAAGACGGTCGTAGCATTGGGGTAGGTGTCTCTGTCCGTTAATCACTGGACAGGCGACGGACCATCCAACAAAGTAGAGGTGTGCCTGGAAGTTAATAAAAAAATGGTAACTACTAATATTAGAGATATGCTTTAAATAAATACATTATATGATTTAATAGGTATTGAAAAAACTATCAATACAAGTGTCAGTTACACCATTTACGATCATATTAATAAACCCCCTTATCTATTCACCCCAAATAGCGATATCCCCCGTTAAATAGTATTTAGTACGTTTCATAACAATATGCGGATAACAATGGGTAGGGTAAATAAATGTTATAACCGGGTCGTTTTCCTCAATAGCCGCAATATAGTTCCGGAAATGTACACATTGTCACGACAATTCCCACTGGGGAAGTAATAACAGCGACCTTCGCAGCGTCGCGTATACGATTAATCGTGTCGTGGGTGTAGAGATTTTTGATTAGTTTCGGAGTACATTTGTGCGCTCAACGATGCTTAGAAATGTTTTACAATAATTGGTACGAGCTTTATAACTAGATACATTACCGAGGTATTACACTTTCACAGCGAGCTTTCCGTTACGATTATCGATTTTAAATAGATCAAAGAACTCAGTGTAATATCATTTAATTTTTCCCCCTGGCCATGTGTCGTAAATGCCCGTCATTTCGATCTGAACGGAGCTACTATTTTGCATAATAAAGGTCGTTTGTCGGGCGCGGTTGGAGTTGGAATGGTTTTGCGATTCTAAAATAAAAGTATTTCAATATATCTCGTGTGACAAAGACGTTGTCAAACAAGCTTTTAATATTAATTCCCATACCGCTAGTAATTAAATTTTCTTTTGCAATTTAATCATAAAAATATAATTCTTGGAATTTTGCTTTATCTAATTTCATTCGCTGTGTCCATAGTGATGGACTACATAATGTGTACATGTATGTCTACATATATGTTAAATATATGTATTTAAATATATGTATATATATGTATATTTTTAACGAGCAACAATTACGAGTGCCCTCTGCCGTCCATATACATAGTTACGTATACGTCAGCAACCGATCTTGAACAGGCAGAACAGTATATATGATACGAATATTCCACCTATATCATACATATTTGTCAGCAGTTTCATCACCATAGCAGACTCTACTTGATTTGGGATAAAATGAAAGTTGAGGGAAATTTTGTTCCAAGAAACTATTATTATATATTATGATTACATTAATATGATGAAGTAAATTAATTAAGGTTCAGCGCCAAGAACAGTCGAATGACCTATTTAAGAGCATATTTCCAATGGCTATATACAAAAGACGTAAGTTATGAATAATAATTATATATGTATATCTATATTCCCACCCTTGTATAACAAGAGAAGCCAAGATCGGAGACCCAAATCAAGAGATTTTTCGATTCCCCTTTTTATTGGTTTGTATAAAATATGCAAGGAATTTTATGTCTCCCGATATTTGGCATATTGTGATAAGGCAGCGAAGAAAGAAGGAAATGTAGGGGAAAATAAAAAGAAAATAAAATAGGGACTGGTATCAACCAATTTGCCTCTTAACGTTTGATTTAGCTCGCTATTTAGATAGTGGCTAGGAATAACATGTTTCATTTGAAAATATATACAAATGTTTATACTAGGAAAGAAATATGTAAGACAAAAGTAAATTGAGACGTTATTTCCAGTCATATATTTTGAATATAGAATTTTTTATTCAAGTTACTGTTATACTGTTTTGGCATATCTTTTGTAACGTTAAAATATTTTTAGGTTTTCCTTAACATCGTTCACTAAATACCGTATGAAAATATTTAAGGTATAATTAGATCACAAAGTTACTGCCTTCTGTTTTGTGGATTTAATTACTAATTTGTTGTTATGTTTTCGTTTACTACATTTCTTACAACATAGGTAATTGAAATTAGATTAATTTTAATAACAAATAGAATTCAAAGGAACCACATATTAAAAATATATAAAGTGAACTTATTATACATTTCCTTTGTTCTTTGACCTCGGAAATAATGAGGTTTGCATAGCGATTCAATGACCTATAGAAACATCGTTCATGTTATGGATGCCCAGCGCGGGGACTTTGGGCAAAACACTCTTTTGGGAGACCTATTTTTATTAGGAGGCTTAGACAAACTGATGTTGCATAACAGTATACAAAACATGACGCCTCTATTTCCTAA
Organism: Parelbella ahira ahira; assembly: GCA_018244795.1. Lineage (NCBI taxonomy): Eukaryota > Metazoa > Arthropoda > Insecta > Lepidoptera > Hesperiidae > Parelbella > Parelbella ahira. The sequence goes on along the minus strand of DWME01002552.1, from coordinate 9,651 downwards.
AGGAGTAGCCAGAGAAGTGTAGTATTCCGACTTTTCAACAGTTATGTTATTCATTCCTTGGAATAAGTGGTGAGCCTATTGGCGGATACATAAGAACACAGACGTAATTGGTGTAATTTTTCCTTTAAACATATGATTCGCATTCCATTCTATCCCCGTTGCTTAAAAGAAGATCAACCAGAGCACCGACCCCACCGGTACGGCTCGATGCGGATATATTTTCATTGGGTTGGATCTAATGTAATATTAATAAATAGAAACGTCCCGGGACACCTTCAAACACGGACTCTACCTGGACGCCAGCTGACTGGAGCCTATAATAAACTACCACACTGCTAATAAACTGCATATACATACTTTTTTATTCACAAACAAATTTTTGTGTTCATTAAAAAGAATGTTTGTCCCAGGTGATAATCAAAATCAGGACGCTCAGTGCGATGCTCAGGTTCCCGAACCAACGGATCGACCGACCGCGACGGTCAGGCTTGTAGCGGGCTACCCGTCAACGGGCTGACTCGGGCGAGTAGTAACTGCCTTGTTGATCTAGTGGTAGCAAGTACGACTGTTGAGTGAGGGGTCCTGAATTCAAATCTAAAATTGGGCATATTTGGGTTCACTCACCATTTCACGACAGGACATACTAGTAACATATGTACGAGTATGTATGACATGGCTGGAATCATGGGAGTGTCTTACACTATTATGTATTTATTTAAAGCAAGTAAACAGTTATATAGCAAGTCCTGAGGTTTGTAAAACAAGATATAAACTAAATTAAATATCCGCTTAGAAACCTAATACGTCTCATACTTTGGATTTGTTTAATTGTTTTTAGTTTTCTAAGGGTCTGCAAAAAAATAAACAACATTTTAATAGCATTTACTAAAAAGGAATCAATTAACTATTGATATTTTATAATACTATAATTTATGCTAACAGGCTTCATAGTCTGCCTGCATTAATAGCCTGGATTACTGTCCGAGAAAAACGCATATAAAAAAGCTCATTATGTAAGTACAAAATAATGAAGACAGACATTTAAAAACCGATCTCAACTTTTTCACTGATCGTCCGGCTTTCTTCCAGTATTTCAAGAAACCGGGTTTGCATTAAATTATCTTTGATGCGAACCAAATTACCTTATATTTCGTAACATAGCCGTGGCCATAGCTATCCCGGAATAAAAGGACTCATTAGCGGTATCGCCGGATACTACGATGTGAGTTACGGCATCCGACGGAGGACCACACGCTATCTGGACTTGTGTGATATATAGGACTAAGTGTATATACTGTAATGTGGCTGCCTAATAATATATGGTGTTAAAACTTGATAAGATCTTATAAGGACTCAAAAGGAGACGATTTGTCTCTACTAATTTTGGCTACCTTGGTAAACAGTGATGTAGCGTAGCAAATAAGAATGAGCCTAAAAACTCAGCGTTGAATAAGCCTCGATTGCTGAGCCGGCGACATGTATTCGATTCCGTTGTAGGATGGTGAAACGAGTAATAAGCACGAATATATGTTCTGGGTTAAGATCAACAATTTATTATAATAAGTACATACATATGTGGAACCAATTGTCTGATTACCATACTAAGAATGTCTAGTTTGGGATAAGACGGCGTTGTGTAATTTGTCCCATGATAATATTATTATTAATTGCATTATTCTCTCTTTAATTAAACAAATGAAAAAACCCCATTTTCATACATTTCCTTCCATTTCAATATTCATTATACGTTATTTGATAATCATCCGAAATCGTGCCTTTATTTGTTATCGTGACTTCATTTCGAATTTCGTTGCACTCATTGAAACTGATTAAAACCGATATCCTCGGCACTCACCGCCGGCGTAATGACATCGTTACACTCTCGGCTGCGTAAAGCCCTAGTCATACACTCGCCGAGAAACGAGCGAGCAGAAAAGAGTCATTAACCCATGACTATGTCTCAGTCCTTAGTATAAAAAATTGCATGTCGTATGGCAATAGGCTCACCCCTATTTCATGGTAAAACGTATAATAGAGCTGGTTAAACGTGGGAGTGTATTATACTCCTCTAACTTTTCCGGGATTACAGATGAGATAGGTACCTACTACATAAGATTAATAAAAGTGAGAGTGATACTAAGTGATCCAGGTTTTAGGTGGAAATTGGACAAATAATTTGGTATATATATACACACATACACACACACACTCAAAAATGTGTCTGTGTGTGTGTGTATGGGCATGTGTGTGTGTGTGCGCTTGCGTGTATATATATATCTCATTTTTGGAAATAATAATATTTTTATAGCCTATGTGTTCTTCTATATATGAATCAACTGACAATTAATTTTCCTATGTAATAATGATTATGTACGAGTATTAGCGTTTTGACCAGCTACTGAATGATGGGGCAGCAGGAGCCTTCGATACGGAGTGGACACTTGAAGAGTCCAATGTGGAAGAACTGTATAGTCTGTGAGAACACAGTCTGTAAGGATAGAGATCTTTTGTACTTGGGTTTCTCTGCCTACCACATAAGAGAATTAACGTATACTACGTAATAATGCATTTGGTGTATCGTATATCGAATATCACTGTGTATATATACGACGTTTTAGTAAATCGTTATTCTTATTGCAGTCTGCTCACCGATTCGGGTGTTAAATTTATCACAGAGGAGAACGTAAATCCTACTCAAAAAAAAAACTTTTCATGCGCTTTCACAAATTGGAAATCTATGGAAATCCACGTTTATATCTCGCAATAACTTTTCAAGATTTCTTTCCCACCTGTCTACGGATTAATTAAAATACCGTTTATTATCCGTTTCGACGGAAACGTTTTAAAAATCATTGAGGAGTGTAGGTGTGGGGAGGTCCCGCATGTTTAAGTCAGTTTATATACAAGCCGAACGCAATCTACGAGAAATACGTATAAAACTCTGCTTTATGCATAATAAAGGGTGTTTCAACGTTAAATGTAACTCGCTGTAACGGTGAAAGATTTCCCCATACCGTTACAGTATCGATCGTGAGAAACATGCATATTACCTTAACTTGGTCCATTTTCTCTAAAATTAGTGTGTACTTTACTTAAAGATTTTAATACCTCTCGTTTTGAGAGGACACCAACAATAATTATTGACTTTATTTTTGCATCACAATTTAATGGTACGAATAGTCTCAGTGACGTAAAATCTGTAAGAATTTTCACTTCCCAGCGCGGCAAAGGTCGAATGAAAATTAATATTGTATTCCTTCACAACGGAAGCACGATGTTTCGGAAATTTTTATGAGCCTTTAGGAAGTCTTCGATAGCGGAAATGTGTTCAATGTAATATAGACCGTATTGTCGAAGTGAATAAAGCAACTGGAGGCGTAAATAGCTTGCGATACCGACAAATAACCAGCCATGAATCATTTGTGCTGAAACTCGACTTCATACGTTAACGAGCTAAAATGACTGTTGTATAAGGAATATGAAATTCTGAATAAACAAACATACCGTTTTGAAATAAAATATTATGTATCCAAGTGTCTCTCGCAGCAGGCAGAGAGCATCGACTGCCAAGTATCTATATCCTTCCAAGTCTGACGCACTTCATATTGGTCTTTATCAGCTAGTATTGCAATGAAATTTATAAATTTAATTCCTGAACTAAAGTTAATATTACTTTTGACATAAATATGCATGATTTTCAATTTCCCAGTGTAAATATCTCTTGTAAGAAACTTTATAATATGACATGCGTCCCGGTTACCAAGTAGCAGAGTTCCGCGTATGATGGATGCGAGCAGAACTTCGGACGTGATAAGGCGAGTAAAGTCCCCAGGCGATACAGGCCTACAGTTCCCGGAAGTCGTTTACGTATCATAAGTCTTTTAACGCATTTACACGCACATATTTGGTGGTATGTAATGTTTAGGTCGCCGGAAATATGTTCAGAAGTTAAAATAATCACTAAAAATTTGTACCAGATTCTTGGCGAATTTTTTGTTTAATTGATTGCATCAAGGACGATTAAAAGTCATGCCTAATATGAGGGTTTATATAATACCCACAATACGAGTTTATGATACCAAAGAAGTCCCCTCTACGACATGATTAACTTATTAGTCCAACGTCCAAGGTCCAAGTGATTCACATTCCCGGCACTTACGGATTGGATTCCCGCCTCGAACAAATATTTGTGTACATTCATTATAACAAATATAAGCAAATGTCCAGGTTTGAGATCTGTCTACCTACATAGGTATATAAAAACAAATACACACAAATATTTGTTCTATTTTTGTATTTTTTTATTCCACTGCTAGCAGACGGGTCTCCTCTAAGAATTTTTGTATATATTAGACATATATGTCTAGAATATATAAATAAGACATAGTTTCTATATGAATAAATTCATTATGAATACGTATTTACAAATACATAATATATGAACTACATAGTCCTACATATTTGTATAATTATGTAGTTATTGGATTAGATAGTCGTGTATGTACAGCTGAGTACCAATAGGATTTAGTTGGAATTTCCTGAAACTTTCGGCATTTGGCTGAGAATAACCAAATTGGCAACAGAATGTTCCCCTCTTAATAACACTGGTACACGAAAAAAAGTGTTCTGTTCACCGGACGCGACCTACTCGTATCCACGGGCATGTCTTTCGACCCGCTGAATCCGAATTTCAAGTCAGCTTACGCCGTACACCCTCCAATTTAAGGTAAATTGCAAAAATCCATTAGAAATCGCGAAAATTTAATGTTTTAGTAACAATAATAATTTGTAGATCTAGGGCAAGCATAATTTTCATGTTTTGGAACAGTTGAATAATAATTTTAAATACACCTAGATCATTAGCCGTTTTGAATCCAAAAAAATTGTAAAAAACCCATGAAAATTGCAAAATGTAAATATCAGGCTTTTTTAGCCTTTTCCCATCGTGTCGGCATCAACGGCATAAACGGTCGTTTATGCCGACTTAATTGAAAGTAGAAGAGGCGAATCGTAGCAGGTGTAGCAGACGAATCGTGGAGTCGTAGCTACGTGAGTAGATCCTTAGTCTTGAGGTACGTAGGTATGTCTCAGATGGATTATGACGCCTTGATTCTTTCAACAGTATTTCTGGTCTGTACGAAATGGTGATGTATCAACACCTAATTCTGTCCGTCAGTTGAGCGATGGGTCACTGTTGATCGATGAGTGTCTTTGCAACGTCAGATAGGTCCCAATCAATCAACGAACCTAATGTGTATTAAATCGTACCCTTTGTACCAGTTAATAGAATTTATAACTGGATCTCTATCGGTCAGCAAACGCTATATATCCAGAGAAATGTATTAGTGCTTGTTTCAAAATCATGCAGATACCTATCTGAATTATGAATTTTGATATCAGTTCTGGATCTAGATGTTTCTGTTATTATCTACGTGTAAATTAATAAACGTAGTACGTATAAAATTCTTGAGAATTTCCCTTTTAAAAAAACTGTCACAATGCAGAGCAGAGGCGTTTTGTTGCGTGTGCAACGATATTTTGTGAATTATAACGATACACGGTCAGAACAGACAAGAGCATGTAAGAAACAAATGAATGAGAGTTACAACTGTGAACCGTAGAAATATGTACAAACACAGCGGATATTCAGAGATATTCTGAGATGTACAGTGAATTTTCTGAGATCTTCTATAAGACAGATCTGTTACAGTTAAGATAGAGTGTTTATTTTTACGTAAAGAGGAGAATATTTTGGAAGTTGGAAGACGAAGTGAACCGCCGAGCACACCACAGCTATAAATCTATCTCGTAGTAACAATTGTTTCTTTTGGACCTTGAGAATCTGATGCCGAAGAATAGTTGATTAGTATTCGGCAGCTGTTCCTGGGATAATTCGAGGGGCTACGGAATTACGTACTCAGCTCGCCGAAACGATTTCCGAACGGCCCGCCACGGAGCTGAGCAGGGAGACGATGGGTGTATTAGCATATTGTATTTAGTCTATTTTTCCCATATACTTGACTGGATGGTTAGGTCTCTTATTTCGTATCTCATTTACTTTTTCAACTAAAGCCGGGGACAGAGACGAGGGACAGAGTTGTAAGAATAAAATATGCGATAAACACACCATTACGTTATTGAAAAAATAATGTAAAGAATCTGACGTGATGATATAGTTATATCACATAGCCCATACCATAACATACTATATCATAGAGCACATACGGACAGTACTATAGTTATAGTACTGTCTGTATACTGTCTGTATACTGTCGGTATACTGTCGGTATACTGTCTGTATACTGTCTGTATACTGTGTACTGTTATAGAAGCACTGAATTTCTATTTTCAACTTCATCTTTTATGTGAAACAAAAGAATGATTGATTTGGACTGGATATACAAACTACCTCGTATTAATACACATACTATAAATGTTTCATTTAAAAAGAGCTGATATTACTTTAAAGTTTATTGCATTGTATCATTAATTAACAGAAATATCCGTAGTGTCAATGAAAATAAACGAAGATATTACAAATTGCCTATTGCTCAACACGAGCGTTTTCAAGGTGACAAGTTCACCCTTAGGCGTAAAGTCGCCTTATAACCTCGCTTAGGTAAACAGTAAAGCCTAAATAAGTAAATAAAAAACACCAAAATACATATATTATGAAGTAAGGATAGCTAAGTCTTATAAGAATCTTACTGTTTCATTTCACATAATATGTCACTCATATTTTAATGTAAATATAGAAACACGGAAGCATTGTCATTTTTGTTGTTGTTATCTTATGTGACTACTTGTATTCCCGCGTCGCCCCAAGGAAGCCACGCTTTATTATGCAAAACAGTAACACAATGATATTTACAAAACCGAATATAGCCAGCAGACGATATCGTCCGGTGTCGTATCATTTTATACCGAGTGTACCGAAATATGTACACAAAAGTGTGGGACAAAGAGATAAGGAAGGAAGAGGCTATTACTTCGCTGCCCGTGATAACGCACATGTTGTGCGGCTGGCGCGGGCCGCGGCCGGCCGCGCCTTGTGTGCGAAAAACATACTCGCGAATACGATAACGCAGATGTTTTCGATGAAGAAAAGGTCTCCATTGCTTGATTTTTCGGTACGTTTGGATAAACAGTTGACAGTGTATTTTTAGTGTGAAACGCAGTTACACTCTCCGATGTAACATGCATTTTTTTTGTTCTTATAATTCTTATATAACGTCTTCAGCTACGTGAAGGAGCTCAGAGAAAAAAAATCTAAGCTATATGAAGTCTGCCAACCCGCACTTGGCCATCGTGGCAGACTACGGGTTTAACCCTCTCATTACGAGAGAAGACCCATATTCTAACACTGGAATGATAAATGGGTCGATTATTACTGTCATTATTTTAAGCTAAGACATACGAAGGCGTATTGATTGCCTAGTATTATATCCAAGTCAACTTTTCTTCAATCATTCTTCTGCTTTAAGTCAAACTTTCTTTGACCACCCATCTTTAATCAACGCTTTCTTAAGATCTAATAACACCCAAACTCCAGTCGAATCTATCTGGTCAGTTGGATTGGATACAATCGTAGAAACTTTGAAATAAGTCGTGAATTCATTAAAATTTTTTAATATTTACCATGAAGCTAGAGCAAGTAAACAATAGTATATATGTATAAAGTTTAATTGTTCACCGATATTTGTTAAGATAAGACTTAGTTCAAATGGTTCTTTAATTATTATTTAATGTAATTTAAACACATTGCAGCAACTGAATTCTACTTCGCTATTTGTTTCTTTCTTACATAATTCTCCATTTATACTCGTATACAAGATGCGAAAGTGTCACAGCAATATTCGTTAAGCATACTAGTTACAGTCCAAAAGGGCTCAATTTATACCATTTTGGGAGTTGGGGCTCTTTATTACTCGACCCTGTTTAAGTCTGGACTCAGTCAGTCTCCGTTATGTTATTGTTAAAGTTCACAGTAAAGGAATTTGCGTCTATAAAAATGGATGAATACTAATTGTATTAAATACTAAACTTTAGGCTAAATATTCATTTCAAGTTTGCTTTTACTGTTTGGGACGAAAATATTTACAAACGTGGTTTTTGTTCGACGGTTCAATTTGTGCTGAAGCTCTCAGTATTTATACAACAATAATATATTCAATCAAAATAAAGTGCTTGACAATTGAACAAACACATTCGCAATACCGTTCTGTTGTGACGAACTATTATTCTTCATAGTATTAAGGGAACGTGTTTCTTTATATTATCTGTAGAAAAGTCAAAAGGTATTTGCGTAAGTGATGTTAGTTTACATGCTTGGTGGCGTAATCACAAATCTCCGAATCAACCGAGCGTGTATTAAGTTATTAACACAATGATGAACCTGGGAGAGTCGCGACAGGTCAGTAGAATATAATAATGGGCTCTGTTTACAGATTAGTACCTTGGTAGCTGTACGCGCGCGCACGTGTTCACACATACATGTGTTTGAACGCATACTTAACGGCGTGCCGCTACCGCGGCGCACGTGATGATAATACAGATAATAGGTACAGTGCTCTCTGTCTACCACATAACGGAGTGGCGAACCAATACAATGACAATTTTTTTTTTTTCTGAATTTCATGAACCTTTAGAATCAATCTCTGAATTTTGATATTACTTGAATGAAACTCAAATATCAGTGAAAGGTCCACTGGGCGCTCGCGGCTTTAAAAGTATAAAGAAAGACCACAGGACACTGACGCTGTAATCCATAGGTAGATATATAATATATACATAGGTAATAACAGCTTATTTTGATTTTATTATAAGTAATTTGGTGACTTAGTGGACACGACTTGTGTGTGGAACCCAAATCGCTAAGTTGCTGAGCCGGATTCAATAGCATGATACTGTCGTAAGTTTGAACAAGAGGTTCTATCGCCACTCAAAAGTTTCTACACAGGTATGTGGCGAGAAGGTGTCGATCAGTTCGATAGTAATGCTCCGTGCATAGCTCGTTGATATGATAGGGTTTAATATGGCATTCGAGTCGTAAATTCGTGAACGATATCTAGGGGTAAGCGAAAAATAAAATTTATGGTTTCTGTGAGAAAATTTGCTAGTTTTATTGCAAGGATCTATTCGGACCGTGAAATAAGCGAGCTTGTTAAGGCGATGTATTCAGGTTTATTTTATTTTAACAAAATGTTTTAAATTAAGTTATCTGTACGCTATCTGCGTAAATGACTAACCATATTATGATATGCTTTCTAGTTTATGGCTATACAATTAACCAAAAATAAACGGCATACCTACGTATTTGATCTAGTTTTGACATATGTAGTTTTACTTATAACTTTATGTCTGCGTTGTGTATGTCGATAGATACCAAGTACCAGAAAGAACAAAATTCATCTCTCTTGACCAAATGTGTCAAATATTAGTTGATAGGAGAGTCACATGTCTCCATAACCGACATACCTGTTTTGAGACTTAGATGAACATAGAAGGATGACGGGTCTGAAGGAACAGATATGTTTGGCATTCGGTAAGACACTTCACGTAAACGTAACACCAGACCTGTAATCCCCAAAGAGGTAAGCAGAGGAGTGAAGTACACTCCCACGTTTCACCATTTACGTTTAAGTCCCATGA
>DWME01002551.1:0-20496 GCA_018244795.1 Parelbella ahira ahira | reverse complement strand
CGTGAATTATCGTGCGTCGATCGGCGAGCTTCGCGGCATAGGCAATCGACAATAAAGCATGAATCTGTTTTTAATTTGCAATAAAGTATAAAATGAAACTGAGCGAAACTCAGCGCGAGGCCGAAAGTTTGGTTTCGGTTTAGCTTTCGGCTGAAAAACCTGTTTCGATCGGACACTACTATTTCTCTACAGTCATATCAATAGTTTTTACAACAATTAAAGTGCAACTACTATGGTAAATAAAATATGCATCAAATAATGCGATTACCAATAATGCGAATAGCCTCCAAGTGTTGCCCTTCGCTTTTATTATTCAATCTAAGTTTCATTCGTAGGCGTGCGATACAAAGTATTAGCAAAATTTCTTCCTGCTCACGACGCACGCCGCTACCCAGCTGCAGAAGGTTATCTACCTTGTAATCAAACGCTGTGCCACTTTCAAATTTAATGTCAAGAATCTTATACTATATCGTAATAATCTTGTAGTGTTTTTTGTTCCTCTTTTCTAGAGAGTTGTGAGGTTTGATTGATTCACCAGTAACTTCCAAATAATGTTCTTGGATAATAAAATGAATTGCAATGTAAAATTTGATAACGAATATTTTACATTTCACATTTGTACATCATATCGACTCTATTATCATTACACTGCTTGAGATTGGTCGCTTCTCAGAGTGAGAGTAACTATAGACTATAGAGTCACCACGCTACTCAACCGTGGCTAAATACTCTTCATCCCTTGGAGATCGTTGGAGCTGCGCAGATTTCTTCACAAAGTTTTACTTTTCCGTCGTAGCTAATATCATTCAATCACAAAAGCGTTTTTTTATCAGATATAAACTTCTAACCTTTAAAGTCCATAGAAGACTGGAATGTAATCCACTGGGCTCTCGCTGCTTACTTGTATCTACATATTTAGTAAAAAGCATTATATATTACTAGTCACGTCTCCCAAAGTGAGTTGTCAATCTGCAGGTACCTTAAACCGTTATGCTAGACTTGTAAGGCCTCGAGGACGCCAAAACATTCTAAATTGACATGTATGTAACTATAGACAAGGATTCTGTACTGAATACGTAATTCTATACCTATTATTTTCACAGCTCACTGTTCACAAAATACGGTTGTCCTCAATCATATTCGATTCATATATGTAATGTAACACGGGCCGAATAATTCTTTTTTTCCTGCTATTTTAAGTTCCAAATGCTTATTCCCTTTCTAAGCAATCAAAATTTTCTGATTAGGTATATGTGTTTATGGGACTTTACTTTGACTGATATCTAATAATTGAATCAGAAAAAATTACTACTTACGATCCATTTATTTATATCGTTAATCATTATACGTATATTGCAGACAATAGAAAATAACTACCTAATACAGGGCTTATTCAATAAAATATTTGAATTTATTAACAAGATCTGTTCTTTATGAGTTACACACAATATACTATCAGTGTTGAGAGTTATTTTTTTTATAAAGAATGTCTTAATGTTTTCAAACACAAAAAGATGATTTACTAAAAAAAGGCGCGCTTTGTGCACCACGTTCGTGTATTCGAATTTAGCTCGCCATTAGCGTCTACTCTCGATGGTTGTTACAGCGCTCACAGTGTAACAACACTTTGACGTGGATTGAAATCACTCCGAGTTCTAGAATAGACATTGAGAATTTTTTTTTATTGAATATAACTAAGACAAAGGGTTTTTATTGCCTAAGATATTTAATATTAATATTTAAAAAGTTTATTTAATAGAAATGTGTTAAGGGATTGTTCAATAACAAGTATAATACTTATCATTCCAACATCACGCTTGTATTCTTGTGTTAAATATATCATACATAAATGTTATAATTGGGTACGTAATATCGGAGATGTAGTAATCTACATGGACTTTCAGAAAAATATTAAATAACAAGTTACGAGGTAATGACATCAAATGTCATCATGCTCCGAAAACATTTTATTGAACCTGAAAGTAATAGGGTGACCTGTGGAGGGTTTTGAGTAAATGTTTAAAGTTAATCTTTCTAAAGTTCAGACAGTCTGACCTGAATTTTTATAACAGCCATGGAATTTCATTTTCGAATCTGTATTTTTAACTTCCCTTCCACTAAGCAACAGTTCGCTACAAAATAAATTCGAAACGTAGTTTTTCTTATAATTTTCTTTTAATAGAATTTAATATTGATTATCTTCTTTAAATTACCCGTTTTTAAGCATAAAGACTATTTTATACTCATCATTAAAATAATTTATTGGCAGATCGGAAGAGGTCATTACGCAATAAATATCATCGTCGTAATTCACCTTTCAGTTTTCCAATATAGATGCAATAACTAAATGTCTATATTTAACCAATATAATGTAAATATATTCAGATAAAAGAAACGAAAGTTTTAAATTATTGAGTTGCTTAAACTAATGTACTGCTTTTAATACAGATGTTTCGAGCATCCTTGTGTCCTAATATAGAAATGTACTTATTTTTAATAAAAAAGGCTTCCGTTTACTGCGATTTCTTTTAACGATTATTAAAATACAGTCCACAACTTAAAAAGTGTTTATTCATTCTTGTCTTAAACAATTCCAAGATGTTTATATCCGGAGAAATAGATGTAAAAAGGAGAATTTCAATTGTTAATTGTTAGCAGTGGTAACGAATCATTGGCATAATTAATAATTAATATTCAAATAGCATCTAATCGTATTTAATAAAATGACGTTTCTAGGTATCCTTAATCTGCAGGCAAGTGTTTGCTATTGTTTGAAAAAAAAAGTCTATGTGAATTAGCGTGATTTTGAAAAACTCCGCGTCGGACGCGGTTTCACGAGCTGAGGTCATTATATTCAAATTCAGACATCGTTTATTCAGCTCGAGCTGTTATAAGAATAGCTCGAAGGATATTATGCAAATTGAAAGTAAACACCACACTAGGAGAAAAAAAATCACTCTCATCCTGATTTGAAACAATAGACGCGAATGTAAAAATGTTGATGTGGGAAATAATCATCGACATAAAATATTACTTAAGCATTTAACGTCATGTAGAGAAAATTCTAGTAATGTTAAAATGTTGTATCCTGAACTAAAACGTTCCAGAATGTACTAGAATGTAAAACTTACTGTACTGTAATATAGCACAATATATTGTGTTCGTTCTGTGTTCAAGACCAAAAAGTTTTAGTTTTTATTGCAGGTTAAACTAGGTTCCACATTGCGCGGAAATAATTTGCTTATGTACTCGTATGTATTGTACACATATAATATGTATTGGACAAGGGATTTCAATTATAATTATCGCCTCACATAATCTTTAGTTTCATATTCCTATAATTCCATAAACAACACATTTACAAGTTTAATTACCTTTTAACAAAAAAGTTTACGTATTGTAAAATATGTTTTGCTTAAATGAATTCTTTTGACGGTGACTTTCTGTTAACGGTGACGGAATATATCGTGAGGAAGCCTGCACACCTTATAATTTATATTTTTTTTAAAAATCTAAGTGCCAGCGTGGCAGACTATGACCTTAACCCTCTCAATGTGAGAGGAGACCCACATTCCAACAGTAAAATGATAAATGGGTCGCTTATTGAGTTCTTTTATGTTCTCGATTATATATAATATTTTATTATAAACATCATCTGTATCTTATTCGTATTATTATGTTGGTAACCTGAATAAGTTAGTCGTCGAACTAAGCCAAATGACAAGCCTTTGTTCTGACGTAACCTAACGTACCAATAGATACAGCCTCTTCGCCTTGAGCGCGCGTTGTAAACAATGTTCGTCTATTTTTAACCTCGTCGAGTGATTAATGTTCATATATATAAAATAATACAGGAAACAGATGTTGTGCGATTTACAGTGGGTACATCCGCGGTTGTTTTTTTATTGCACAACGAATTTTATCGTATCGTAGATGCGTCGAATGATATATTTCATGTACAGTTTAGTTACATATGTTTTTATGGAATTTTCCAGACTATCTGGAGGAAAAACAAAACTTTTTTAATTTATTGACATATAATGGCTTTTTAGTTTGGATAATGTACTTATCTAACTACGACTATAATACTACTTCATATTTTTTATTGTAATAAGTTATTAATTGTTATTGTTATTCAGTTATAATTATAATAATATAGTATTTGAATGAGGCAACATTAACGCATAAGTAACACCTAACTGTCTCGTGGCCTGCATTTTTTTTAATCTGCGATACAAAGTTAATGTTAAAATTTTGTGTCTTAATATGTACCTATGTATTTACCAGTTAACTACCAAAACTTATAATAAGGCATAAAAATTACTAAATGAATAGTAAAGAATACGTGTGAATAAAAAATCATTAAAACAATTTTTCAATCGAGAATGTAATAGACAAAAGAGCCCATAACAGATGAAATGTATTGTTAAATTTATTTTAGATGGACATATTTTATATAGACATATTAAATCAGTTTTGTATACGCAATTTCCGTTTTCTCGCGTTTACGGAACGTATTTCCCGCGTCTTTTGACAAATTTGGAATAAATATTTATGTATGTAAAAGAGATATACCTACGTAAATAGGTAAACTGATGGAATAATAATAATATCCAATACAGGATGACATAATGGCTTTCCCATATCGTTATGAAAAATGAATAGCCTAATTAATCTGCAATTAGTTCGGCCCATATTATTATATATGTCAACTCGACACCGAGGAGCGAACGGGTCAAGCGATACAAATTACAATTTATAGATAAAACCAATAATATAATCAGTTATTAAATTAAAAACTTCTATATTTTAATCCTTATATGCTATAACATAGAGGTCTGTAACTGATTGCAAACGGCAAAACGGTGTCATATATCGCGTGAGTCACTGTCATTCGCGTTCGAGCGACGCTCTGTCTCGTAATCTATAATAATAATATTTATCATTACTACTTTACATATTGTTATATTTTATCATATAGTTCACTTTAATTTGGAATTTTACGTGCGTTATAGGTATTTGCGGTCCACTAACAATAAACATTAATAATTAAATTTTAATACCAAAAAACTAAATACCTCACACATGTACAACAACTGATCTTTAAAATAAGTAGAGCCCAGTGATATGGTATCCAGCCTGTTGATTTTTTTCTCGACACTTTTGTCATTCCACTGTTGGACCCAGGTCTCCTCTCAGAATGAGAGGGTTAAGTCCATACTCTGCTACGCTGACCCAGTGTGGGTTGACAGACTTCACACGAATCAGAGATTATTTTTTTTAACTCTAAGTTGTGCAGGTTTCCTCACGATGTTATCCTTCACCGTTATAGCACACGATATTCACATTTCACACACAGACAGAACAAATTTTCGTGGTCTTTACTAAACCGTGAACTTTGACTAGGTATAGTTTTAATCCTTCTTATTCTATGTGGAGACCCGTTTCTAGCAGTAAAACGACAAAAGCGACGATGATAATGAAACTTGGTTATTTTTGACGCGTAATCCGACATTGGAGGAACAAAACGCTGAACTTTAGGCTTAGACCAGAAAAATGGATTTTTAAGCACGAAACACGGGTTTTTAATCTCAGGCCTGTAATCCACGAAGAAGGGAGAGGAATGTACATATATTAGGATGTTCCTAAATTTTACCAGTTACGGCTTTTAACCAATGTGTCAAAATGATATCACATTTTTTCAACGATTTTAACAGCAATGTTGAAAGTAATCATAAGCCATTTTACATGTTTACAAAAGTATACCGACTATTATTATTTTTATTTGTTTATAGTTTACTAGCTAACTGGCGAACTTCACATCGCTTCGGTATCAATTATTGTGTTGACCTCATTCGCGTTTTATTGTTTTTTTACAAGAAAAAAATTGAAAAGATAAAATGAGTAGGTATCTACTTACTCGAAATTACTTACCTAAATCCAATAACACAGACAAATAAAAAACGTAACATCACGTCTGTAATTTCCGAAGCGTTAGACATAGGCGTGTGGTACACTCCCACGTTTCACCAGTTACGTTAGAGTCCCATGAAATAGGTGGTGAGCCTATTGCCAAACACCGGGCACAGATCCAGACTCCAATTCAGAACTAGAAATCCTCAATTAGAAAAATCAAATAGTATCCGGATGCGGGATTTTAACCCAGGACCTCCCGATCGGCAGTCGCGCTTGCAATCACTCGACCAACGAGTCGGTCAAACACAATAATCAAAATGAAAAATATCTTAATTACATCGAAATCCCTCTACGACTATGATAACAATTAAATTTTTAATGAAAAAACATCGGTATAAAAACTGTCCTAACTAATAAGTTGGAACAAATTACACATATTGAAAAAAAAAGGCCATTAAAATTGGATAAGTAGTCACAAAACATTGAAATACTTATTCACTGAAAGATTTCTTTAAATCTGCTAAAAAAACATTTATCTAACTGGAAATGGTATATTAAAGGGTAGATTGTCATGAATATTCAAATTATGTATCTTCAAACATTCTCAAAATTTAAGTAAAATAAGACAGAATATGGTAGCAAGATTCTCGTGTGCCTACAACGAACTGTGGTCGTGAGCAAATGTACGAATATAAACTAATAGGACCACACACATTGTTCTGGTATCTTTAATATCATTTGACTAAGACGTGACTCGAGTAATGAATGTTTCCGATCGAATCGTTTTCCTGGGATTTCGTTTGATATTTATGTTATTAACATAAGCGGGTACTTAATATTTATCTGATGTTTACCCAAGGTAAGATGAGGTGGTTCGAATAGTCACAGATTGTAATATATTAAAATCTTGCTAACGTTCAAGAATTTTTTATTGTTGTCTCGTTGAGGACCGGTGTTTTTTAGACGCCGTTGCTTTAGATTTACTCACGCACAAACAGTATCAGAAGAATTCAGTTAAATTGCAATTGTTGTTGATGAATGTTGATATAAATCATATTTAAAATGTGTAATTTTGTCTATTCTAAATACATGTTTTATTACAGCTTGAATATTATAAGGTTTAGTGCTTAATGATTTAATTACTTTAATGATTTAATTAATGTTAATACATTACGTTTCAGATTATTTATCATCACATCAGCCTCTACCGTTCCCCTGCTGGACATAGGCCTTTCCTAAGGTGTGCCACAACAACCGATCCTCATCCAATCTGTCACCACCTGTTTTTTTAGGTCGTCGGTCCAACGGGTCGCAGAGCGACCCACAGTATGTCTGCCAACTCGCGGTGTCCACTCGAAAACTTGTCTGCACCAACGGCCGTCGGTTCTTGGACATATGTGACCAGCCTACTGCCGCTTCAACGTGTTACTTCTTTGAGCTATTTATATTATTCTATTTTAAATTAAAGACAACGATATTAGATTACACTTTACATAAACAATCAGTTTAAGACTAACCTCTATCATACAAATATGGTTTATAAATAAGTCAATAAAAGTTGATTCTTAGCAAAATTTTTCACAAATTCCAACATATTTAAACGTATTTAATATTTGCTTTCGCGCTCAAATAAACACTGATGCTAACATATACATATACAGATTACAGACTCCTTATTAATTAACAGATTCATTAGTAAATCTTTTAAATACTGTTTAACAACACCCGGGAATAATATTTCTTGGAAATCCACGTATCAAACTAATACTTATTAAAGATGATAATAATTAGGTCAGTAATAAATAATCAAGCATAATTTACACAATAACTTCCCAAGAACGCAAACATAAAGAAAATATAGCAATTCACTGTAAAATGCACTTCCTTAATTTGCCCGCCAACTTAAAATTGACTGTTGACATAAAATGCAATCACGTACAATTTTTTTAATGCATATGTATTGAAGCCCATACGTTTTTTTTGCCTTTAGATACATTTATGTTACAAGCTTCCGGTTACTAAAATTGTTTTGAACAATTTGACTGCCTGGAAAACTAAAAATTGTTACTATAAAATTATTTCATAATATTAACTATACAAAACTACCAATGCAAATAAAAATCTACATTTAATTTTTAATTTACCTATACAAATGTCTTGGTATTGACAAAATCGCTACGTTCTACTCGTATGTTATGTGAGTGCACACGTAAGATAGAATAAAATGCCTTGCCTTGCGCCTGTCGGTCTGTCCATTGCGCTCTGATCTCAAAAGTTATGTACGTAAAAGATTTATGAATGCTATTTCATGAATTACTAAATTGTTGAGGAACATTCAGATTATAAAGTGTTATGTAAATAGTCCAAACTATAATGACAAAATAGGGATTAAACCTTGAAAATTCCAGTTTTCTACCTATACCTACACTTTCCTTGTCTACGTTATAAATTGAAATCGTTAAAGGGATATCAAAATTGTAAATGGTAGGATTATTCTTCTAAAACAGCTTAAAAAGAAGCCTATTTTCATAGTTTAATCCGTCAAAAATATTTTTTCAAATCTGCACTTACTATAATTTATGATATTGTCGTCTCTATTTTGCAGTCAATGCAAACAAGAATGTTGATTTAAAACACGTCATATGAAATATGCACATTGTTTTATGATATTTTGTCGTATCACTTACCTATTTTCTTTTCAATACCGTACCTACATACAATTTTAAGAATGTTGTTAAAAACAAAATAATGGTCTTTATTATTTTTGATATTAAGGTGATAATGAGTGAAAGGGGCTTGTGTCTGAGTGCGTTCGGAAATGACCCCATTCTGTAGTCAGTTCGCGTTGCACAATCTCTTGTACATTATTATAGTAGCCTTGATAACTACTTAGTATTGCGAATTTTGGCGCCATGCCTCTAGGAAACGCTGTATAAAATTTATTGCGACTAAAATCAAATTTCGCTTTAACAATCATATTATCTTTAAAATGTGAAAGTTTCAAATCGTCCTTCAATACATTTTGATGAACAATGACTTTGTTGGTATGAAGACTATAATTAAATGTCATCTTCAATGCAGGTATGTGTGCGTGAAACACAAATTCTATGCTATTTCGCGCTATAATATAAAAATATCAAACGATGACCATTGCCACGTGATAACGAATATGAATGTAAGTTAATCATTATAATCCATAAAAGTGTAAGAATTCCATAATAGGTTAGACTCGATAACAGATATATTTTTTCATGATTCGGTGGGAATATAGCTATACCATAGATTTTCATGTATGTATGTGAATGTATCTTCTATAGAAATTAATGTTTCAGGATACTTTTTTACATTTATTATTATGTTCAGAAATGTTATAAATGGTAACTGTGATTTTTTTCAAAATAATAGTTCAATAACGAACAAAGTGGACGACATTGTCCTTTCAGCGCAAGTGGGTCAAGGCGCAGGCGGGCCCGGCCCAGCCCAACCGGCTGAATTAAAACCATTACCTTTGCCATTAACGTAGACAATGCCAATTTTAACATGTATTATGTTTAATTAGGTGTATATTGTAAGCGTATGCAAAATTCACACGCTTGCAAATATAAACTTGTGCTACATTTTATATTACGTCGAAACGCTTCTTCAAATTTAGCACAGTTTTTCGAACTTTATTATGTTGATTGAAATTAATATTTTTTTTGTCAATATCTTTGTTAACGCAATTTGGACTTGCATATATTGTTCGCGATTCTAATTTAAGTTATAAAACACTTAAAAAAATAGAATGCCACTAAATAATTAGCGTCAAAACTATACTGTTTAATATCAAGTTATCATTTGTCTATGAAAGCTACTTGAAGAAACCAATCTTGAGTCCAGAACCCTTCTCAAGTCAAAAAAGTATGTTAAAAACTTGGTTGTAATAATCCAATATCAGTTTTTTACGTGAATTGCTTTTCGATTACAATCATATTTCCTTTACCTTGTTTACTATCTCAGTAACAGAAAGCGGTTCTCAAAACGATAATCTACAAGTACCTATCTACATAGGTATTCAAAGAAATGAAATGTCGTAACGAAGTAAGTAGGTGAATTCCGTTTTCTTGGTACTTGAACAGGAAAAGTGTGCTGTATACTGTATTGATTTTTTTATTAACGTTAAGGTGTTATAAAAATTGCTACGTGACGCTATTGTGGCCATCATCATCGTCCTCAACATCACCACCGTCTCAACAACATCATCATCATCCCAATTAATAATAATATTAAAAACATAACCTTAAGTTTTTAGCTTTCACCTAATCGCATTTTTCGCTACTGAACAGATATCTCGCAACGAATTTACTTACGACCACCGTACACAGACACCCCGTTGATGTGCACATATTCAGATTTCAGTCCAAAAGTGTCATAGACACAATAGTTTAATACGAGTGCAGCACAGTAGAATTTATTAGACCAATATGATAGCAATATTATTTAACCTTCTTCTCTATATCACGACCAATTCATATTTCCATGTAAACAAATATTGTTTTAGGACAAACTAAACAGTCTGAAAAGTATGTTTGAAATCTATGGAAAGTAATAAGCATCTTAGCGACTTTTTCTAGTAATTACAAATGAGAAATCAATACGAATAATACTCATTTTGACTAACAAATGAAACTGTTTATCGTTAGAGCAATAGGCACTTACACAGATATTCTACAAAAAGGAAATATGTTTTGGTTAAGAAAAATAAAATTAAGTCAACATACCTACATTCATCAATATTTCTTTCATACAAAATGCCCTAAACAATTAAACCAAGGCTTATAACATTAGCGGCTTCATGAGTTTAGATTCTTTTGTCTGTATGGGAGATTATTACAAAAAAAAATGCAATTATATAGCATTGTTTTCATTTCTTTTAATGAAAGGAAAAATCATTTATGTTTATTCATTTGCAGTATTGTTCTAATTTTTAACAGTTAAGTTATTCCCAAGCGCGACTTTGATTGAGAAGTTCTGGGTTCGATCCTTGGGATGAGCAATGAGCAAAGTTGGATTTTTCTGCATTGAAATTCCTAATTAATTGCTCGATGTCTGGATTATGTCCGGTGTATGGCAATAGGCTCACCTCTATTTTATTTTGGAATGAAGACATAACTAGCGAAACATGGGAGTGTAGTACACTGCTCTGCCTACTCTTTTAGAGTGATACAGACGTGATGTAACGTTTATATTTCTTTTTATGAACTTTTCCTTATAACTTAAATTGTTAAGTTAAACAATTAGCGGACAAACAAACTTCAATAACTAATGTTAAAAACAATTAGGATATCCTCTCTTCACAGACTTAATCAATGGACTCCTCAAAGACTTAATAAATCAATCAATTTTGATCACAGGCTTTAGAGTTAATTATTATTTATTGACTTTACATCCATGTAATAAGTACGAGTAATCTAATGGCAACTGGCCATTCTATCATTGTGAGAATTAATGCAATAAATAGATTGTAGTCAAAGAAGTGGTATATAAAACGCACTATATAGAGAACAGACAGTCATAAAGATTATAATCGATTTCGAATAAGTTCGATGGCTCAAGATCCTTACGGGCGTTGTGTGGGTGGAGAGCAGAACTTGATAATAAGTTGCCTGGCCGCTTTCTCCGCCCATTTGTGTTTTGAAAATATTTGCACGGCGGTCTAGAATCTTCTTCCCATTCTCCTTATGAATTGTGTTTTGGAGGCTTCAGTGTTGTAAACCGACCAAAATTCATTCGGTTTTCTTTTAATTATTAATCTCCTATCGTCCCATTATTGGACACGAGTCTCTCCACCGAATAAGAAGTAAAGTCTACAGAACAGAAACAGGAAATCTTCGTATCTCCATCGATTGCCCTTACAATAAATAATTAAGCAATAACAATAAATATATATGGCAATAGGTCTAGTCTTATTCCAGAATGGGATGTAGAATTTAACAGGCGAATCCTGGGAGTGTACTGTACTTCTCTGCCTACTCTTTTGGGGAACACGGGTGTGAAGACAAAAAAATGTTATATTACGTACATATTAAGCTCTTAACATTTAAAGTAAGTAAAAAATCATAAATATTTTTATACCGCGATTAAAACAGAAAAATATTTTTTGTCACTGATATTATCTATGGTGTGGTATTAGACTACGGTATGAAACGTAACACAAATCACTTCTGTACATACCTGGCATGTCGTAGGTAAGCTAAGGCTATCATATTGTCTACTATATCTCGAGTGTTCATGGTAAGTGAATATTTGCGAGGGCATTTTGCAAGATAAAAGATACGGTACAGATAAGATAGGCGGGCAAACAGACGGATAAGGCACTTAACTGGTTTTTAAAGAATATAATCTTGGCGGCCCACAACAGCTGTTTACATATGATACGAAGTGAATTCTTTTCTTTTGTTCTGGAATCGGTCAGTGATTTTCAATATGAACGTGCAATGTTATCTTAATTGTAAAAAATGTGATTTTAAAAGTAAATTATAATACAGAAAAAACTATATCATGACATAAAAGACATAATTTAAGAAAGGGATAAAACATTTTATGTTCTCGCGAGAATGTAAAAATCACTTACATTTAGAAAAAAAAATTAAAAATAGGTACTGTCAGAATTATAATATTGGTGGATATACCAAAAACAACAAACTCTAGTACCTACCGAAGCTTGTTTAAAGATTTTATCCCGTTCTGTTACATAATTATTCTTAATATCTATATTCAAAGGGAAAAAGATAATACACAGGATCTGTCCTTTATGAATATGGATTGAATTTAATTCGCCGAAATCCGTATCTAAAAAGCTATTTTAAATACTGACTTACTAAACTGACAATTAATATGGTCTTATAACTAATGATTTTGGGCACAATAAAGAAAAATAAAGTAAATGTGTTTTATTTAATTTGTACATCGAAAAAAAGAACAATTCAAATTTCGAATAAGATCCCCCAAGTCCCAATTGAAACAATCTCGTGACAATGGTAGATGGAATAATGTTAACGTCCGAATTACCCGCCATTAGTGCGTCGAATTAGAGAGTAACGACCGCGGTCAACACTCCGCAACTCCGTCGCGTTATCGCACGTGAATGTAATATTGTGTGGCATTTCGTGCTGGTGTGTAGCGGACATCTTTAAATTCAAAATTCATTCGCAATGTCACTGCCGAATATTATGACAATACAATTGTCGTATAATTTAAAACAAATTGGTAAAATTCTTGTACAAAATGTCTTGTATTAAATAAAAAGATATATGAGAATTTTCAGTGAGTACAAAAATACAGGTTAAATTAAGGTTTTCATCATCTGATAAAAAGCTGGTTACAGTTAGTATATTCTTAAAAACGTATGAAACATAAATGTATTATTGCTAATGTAAACCTTAATTCGTCTATAATTAAGAAGCTAATAACATCATGAAAAAAGTTGTATCTACTTTTCTGTATTTTTTAAGTAGGTACCTATTTTTTAATGGGCTATGCAGAACTTAGTATTTTAGATGTTATGAAATCACAAATGAATGCAATAGAATAATGTCAAGTATTATCAAGTACTACATTGCATGCAATTATTTGTAAGGATGAAGTCTTGTTACATTATTAAACACAATTTTTTATGTTCAGAAACCGTCGGATTTCTCATTTTGGCTGGTATTTCGCTAGAACCTTTACATAATATTTTTCTGAATGACGCCTAAAAAATATTCGACAATTTAGACATATTTTTAAAATATCACCCGTTACCCAAACAATAGTCACTGGTGGGTAATAATCGTTGTAAATTCAAATTGTATCAAAGAATAACATTGTATGCATCAATAGGCGTAGCCCCCCCCCCCCCTCCATCTCAATAGCCCAATGGGCTATTGGAAGTTGGAACAATAGCGTGAAACGAAGAAACAAAATCAAATATACATGTTTTAATTACGCAGTTTATATTCAATGCAACTGGTCACATTACATTAGTCGCAAACGGATCTTCAAAAAACCCACATCCATTGCGCCATACATTGCAACCACAGGTCGAAGCCACTTGCGACATTTATCGATATTCAATATTGAATGCCCACTTGTTTGTACGTACTTTTTAAACAGTAATGGCATTTTTATTTGGTTGTATCCAATCTATAACTGCTTATTTATTAACAATAGCGCTTATATTTGACTCTTTAAGGTACGGATATTAAATAGATATTTAAAAAAATATAATCGTTTTAGAAATTTTTTCTTGACATTAATTCACACTAATATAAATATAAAATCCTATTTATCTGAAATGTGATGTTGAAATGGCTTAATTTTTCAGAAAGAATTCAGCCTGGTAACTAAGGTGTATTTTTTAAAATCTACTTCTGTAGAATGAAATAAGTAATGAAAGATTACATCGAATTCAAATTAGACAGAGATGCGAACGAATACTTGATACGATATCCACTTTTTTATAATCATTTAATTATTAAAGTACATAGTATTCTGGCCTGATATTTTTAGATCTCCCGAATGTCTGATGACAGGGTGGCGAAGCGCATCTTCTACAGCGAACTGCAAGATGGTAAGCGGAAGCAAGGTAGCAAAGTACTGCCGTACAAAGGTGTGCTGAAACGTCACATGACCCGACCTGACCTAGACTCTTCAGTCTTCACAGTGGGAGACGTTCGCAGCGAATCGGTCGTCGTGGAAGCACACCGTGAGCACCAAGGTGTTTAAATTTTAGAGGCGACGACCATATGAGCTGGATACTAAGTGAGACGAGCTCAAGGCCCGACGACCTGTGGCTATTCGTTACAATTACGTCGGAGGTGATGCTGACGTGCAGCGTGTGTGGTCGCACATGTGCTGCTAAAATCGGTTATTACAGCCACATTAGAATACACCAACGAAGCTCACATTAATTAGTCCATAGTCGCTGCGATCGAATACGGTCGGGACATATACGTACGTACATACCAAAAACTGTATTCAGTATGTAGATCAAACCGCAGAGCCTTGCGAGTAATGTAATTTTTTTATATAATAATATAATGTTAATTGTTTTGGTCATAATTATTTTTAATGTATGTATATAAGGTTATTTCTCCCTACCTTTCCTCTGTAACTATAACTAAAAAATAGGCCTTATGGGATTAGCTCTCCTTTCCTTATAGCTTACTTATGACAAGTACTTACTACTTCGCTTTTTAAAATACTATCAATTCTTATTTCCGCCCCAAATGAATTCAGCACAATATTTGTCAAGGTTGAACCGTTTTTTGGCATCTTGTTTTTGAAAGACAGTCTCGTGTAGGAGGCATATCGCGAGACTCGGTTGCCTAATACATTATTGTCTGTCATTGAACTTGTTAAATCGGTCAAGTACGAACCGTTCACGATCCCACCTACCGCGAAAACTACTCTTATTCACATCTGTAAAACTACTTATTACCTGTTTTGCGAATTAATATCTTAGAATAATGAACAATCCGTAAAATTAGACTTAGTTACTTACAAATCTAGCTCAAATTTCTTATAACACATTAGTATATTTCGATAAAGAACATTTTTAACTCTTGTCAAATTTTTCTTAGATATATAATGATGTAACATATAATGTGAAACATGTAAGGTTAATATGATATGGCATTTAGTAGCCAGACTTCCTACAGGATGAGTACTGGTTCAGAACGTTCTCGAACCATATGTGTGACTGTTATGTAATAAGAGTTTCTGAACGGATAGTACGACTTTTTAATTGAGAATATTACGCTCTTACTGTAGTCAGCTACGATTGATATTTCATGTTAGGTTGTCGACCGAGCGGTAAAACTGGCTTGCTGTTAAGGCCAATAGGAGATTAAAAATAATATCGTTCACTCGTTGCTTGATTTTAATTTTAACGTTTTAATAATAAAAAATACGTTTGAGAGAAATACGCTTAAAAAGAAACATTGTTTGCTTTACACATTAATATTCAACACAAAACTGTCTGCCCTGACAGATTTCAGATGGGTGATTTGGCTAAACGCCATTTGAGACTTCACACATGGTCAAAAGCCGAGAACAGGGCACGATGGCGCTCATTGGGGGAGGCCTATGTCCAGCAGTGGATAGAGATAGGCTGATGATTATGATGATGATGAAATGGTCAGCGAACCTGCACAACATTGCATCCTATATTACATTACCTCGGACTCATATAAATAATAATCTATAAATCCTATTGCCGCCGTACAGTTCCTGTCCAAGCGGGTACCTATAGGACAAGTTTAAAGCATTCAGTCGATCGACTTTTAACAATAGACTCCGTGCTTGACGCCCAATTCATTTAGACTGTATCAGCTCAAGTTTTGACATGTGCCATCAAACTATTAATATTGGCAACATGCATGCAAATTTCTATACCATAGTATTGTATGCTAAATAGACAACGTTCCGACTGTATTCAAGTGTCAAATGTTCACTGACAATCGACAATAACGTACCATAGACGTGAGGCTTACCTTTTTCGGAGACGTACCTACTTAAACATTCGCACTTGTAGAACTTTACAGCCGAACTTTCTGTAATTACACTTCAATGCTCTTTTATTATCATATAACTCAGTTGCTTGGTAAAAACTTCTATCAAACTACGTTATTTGATAAGTTATAGTTAACCTTGCTTAAATCCTCGCTCGATTGCATAGACTCTGGTCACAGTGAATTTGACTATAATTTGTAATGTTAAAATATGCGTGACCGAGTACTCTCTATAACAATGGCTTCCTTTTTATTTTGGACGTTTTTTTGCAAATTTCGCTTTATATACCGAAGGACTGGGTAATTTGTACATAGTTAGCACAGGCAGTGCCGCTGTAACACCTACACATTTCTTCTTAAAAATAACAACGTCCCACGTACAGGCAAACTGTAACAATAACAGTGGCCTGGTGACAATACCCTCCGCTGATGTTATGACGACTAACAGTCGGGCGACGTTCATTGATGACAGGATCGTAGTAACAAAATGTTACGTTTCAGGTCGTCACAGACAATTAATGTAAATTCATATTTTTCTGAAATATGACATATTTGACTCTTGAAATATTAAATAAATATTGAAAAAATTGTAATCGTTTTTTCTTAAAAATAGTATATTATATTAATATAAATGAAAAATCATATTTTTCTGATATCTAAAATATGGTGCTGAGATTATTAGTGCTATTGTCTATAATACTGTAATAGTTATAATATAATGTATAACTTGTCATCAAAACATGAACAGATATAGCAAGACACATCGCAGTATGACAAAATATATCTCGATATAACTAAACAGTATAATAATAATAATAATAATCGACCCATTTGTCATTCCACTGTTGAAATATGGGTCTCCTCCCATATTGAGAGGGTTAAGGCCATACTAAATAGTATTGCGCAGAAATAATAGAACCACAAAGACATATTGTAGCACAATTACCACCTGTAGTAGTTTGCTCTAATATAGATATATTATAGCACAATAAATTAATGTATTATATATATTATGGCTCCATCTGTACAAGCTTAATCCTTTGAACGGCCCACACGGGGGGATTCCCGATGGAAATAATAGAAGCGATACTACAACAATAATCGTGATAATTTGCGATAACTCAACAGCTGATAAACTGTACATAATATAAAAGCTTAATACCTATGTACAGAAATAAATTTTCATGCAAATGCTAGAAAAGCATCCATGCTCATCACACAAATATCTACATATTTTCGGTGGGAATCGAACCTTCAGCACCACCAGCAGTTAGGAATCGGAAGCAAAAGCTTATTGCTTGTTGTAAAACATTGGTTCTAGATAGTTGAATCCAGTTTAAAAATCCACCTCGACCCATGACCTGTATTACCAAATCCGCTGCAAATTTTAGAACGATCCGGTTTATTAATCAGAAAAACCTTATTACTTTACTCTAACTCTTATACCATTATTATGAAGACTGAAGCGATTTGAGCAGAGGGTGCTGAATAACAGAAACGGTTTATCATCATCTTAATTATCATCGATCCTTTTGGACTGGTTTGGTTGTTGGACACGGAGCTTCTCTGAGAATGAGAAGAGCTGAGGTCGTCTATACTGACAGTGATCTAACCATATCTAATATTTAAAAAATAAAGGGGGCAAAGATAAGAAATTTTGCTTTTATTAGGTAACTACATACCTTATATTACACAAAAATATCAAGTCGTGACAAAGACGCAATAAATTCGATTTAAGAGTGCAACTAATTTATTACAGCTTACTCGGTGCCCACAGTTGGAAGGCACAGAATGGAAGATTTTGTGACAGGAATTTATAAAAATAATAATCAAGTTCGTCGTTATGGTTCAGGCATTTTGGTGTCGGCCCCTTCCCCACTGACATTGAGTGATGGCCACCATTCTTCGTTTGAATATTTTTGGGTTCGTGTGTCAATGACTTCACATACGCCATATTTCTTTTAAAACAATGTTTCACATTTGTATACGCTTCTTTGAACGCGTTCTTCTTTTACTTTACATTGTAAATTAAAATGTGTTGAAACCGTTGACAGCGAGCACCGGACAAATATATTATTGTCAATTATGTCACGGGTATGAAATCGTATACAGAACAAAAAATGTTGTGCTGTCGTCAAAACGCTAACGGAAAATACCGTGAGATTAAGGACTGGTGCAACCGCAAGTAGACGCGACCGCAAAGATAAGAAGAATAATAAATAATATTTTGTACTAAATGATTTTTGTACTTATTTTACTACGATATTTACTGTTTTATGAGGTAAATTATGTTAAAGATTCCATCCAATTTTTTTGCAGTGACTTGCAGAATATTTAACTATCAGTAAATTGGACAACGACCAAAGTATTATATTGTCTCTTACACCAACAGTTGTAAATAAATTATTTTGAATCTGAAGCCTTGTAAATTATTATTTTTATGTCGCTTATGTAATCCACAGACACGACCCCTATTCCCCCTACTACCCATCCACTCTCTGAAAGTTTAAAGCCTAATGAATCAATGCATTCTGCTAACAACCTCCAAGTTAGACCATACCAGATTAAGAAATGCTATAACTAAAACCCTTTCTACTAATATACCTACATATCATCGCAATCGAACCCCGCACATTCTCCGCCCTTCAAACTTTTATATCATTAATTTTATTGTGCTATAAATTTCCACACCCGGCCAATTGTTTCCCAGCAGTTGTATATGTGTACGTGTGTTGGAGTTGTGTTGAACAGCACTGATTGCTAAATGTTTTAGATTTTAGCCATCCACTCCTAGAAACTGGGATTTGATTTCTGTCACATCCATCGGATGATACTAACAATAAGCGATACACTTTTTTAATACTAAATACCCGCTGCTTCAACGGTGAATGAAAACATCGTGAATAAATTAGGATTCTCCATAGGGTTCCCCACAGTTAATACGATGGCATAAAACATTCATACCTACTGTAAATTTTTGTGAAACAAATAATGAACATCAAAAAATGATACCCCGTAAATAATAGAAAATAATTAACCTAAAGGTTTTTGTACCATCTTTGTTCACCCAAATTTATGCAAACGCCGGTGGTTGGGTTTTTTTTTTTGTTAAAGAAGACCCGTGTCCAATAATGGAACAATAAAAAGGTTGATGATGAGAGTTGTGATTTTTTTCTTTCTTGGGTTGTGTTAACACACTTCAATCTAGTTAGTAATTAACTTTTTTAAAGTTAGTCAAATATAAAACATTTTTTTCAAATAACTGTGAAAGATTATGATCAGCTTTCAATTTTGTTTAGACTTTAAGACTAAAAAAGACGGAAACATAAATGAACATTATGTAAATAATGTTTATAAATGCTAATAATCAAGAGCTAAAATAATATCGAATTTGTTGATCAAATCTATTTTTTCCTACTATATCTCGTAAGTGCACTTAGGCAACATTCTATCATAATAAGTTAGTTTAAATTCTTATAGCAGTCCAAACATTCTACACCTTTATTAAAAATTTTAATTCCAATCATTAGAAGCATTTTAATACCGTGTTTTAGCTATTACAATTACATTCTTGGTTATTATCCCACCGTCCATACCATAAACACACTTTACAAACTAATTCTCTTTGTGACGTTTTTAAACTGTAACGAACTAATCAAGCCAAGCTGTTTACAGACATGTGTGTGCGTTTGTTTATGTGTGCAACATGTATAGGCACTTACATTGGAGTGTGGATGCGCGCACGTATGATTCTTTGTTCAGACAAAGGTTCGTAAATTCTTATGCGCGTATTACGCCGAGCGTTCAGGCAGTTTTAAATTGTATAACATTTTCATTTTTGCAGTCGTTTTTGTTGTTAAAGTATTAAGTTCATTGTAATAGTTTTTGTACAGCCTTTACTGTGCGGCGCGTATATTTTGCGCTTAAAAATCCTGTATAATGTTTACATGACATTATTAACTTAAATAAATAATAGTTTAAAAAAACTAAAAAATACGCTTTTACTGCTAATCAAACTAAAAACTAGAAAATAATTTCAAAGACAAAG
>DWME01002550.1:0-20501 GCA_018244795.1 Parelbella ahira ahira | reverse complement strand
GAGGTCCTGGGTTCAAATCCCGGGTCGAGTGCTATTGGATTTTTCTAATTTAGAATTTCTAGTAGTGACTCGGAGTCGGGATCAGTGCCCGGTGTATGGCAATAGGCTCACCACCTATTCCATGGGACTTAAACGTGGCGGGTGAAACGTGGGAGTATACTACACTCTTGTGCGTACCCCTTCGGAGATTACAGGCGTGATGTTACGTTACTGCCATGTAGCTTGGATGTTTGCTATTTTTATGAAACAAAAAACAATGTAGCACTTCTCAGTGTTTAATACTAATTAATTATTTAACATTATGATACATATTTGCCAGTCGAGAACGCATTA
The DNA here is from genome assembly GCA_018244795.1 of Parelbella ahira ahira. NCBI lineage: Eukaryota > Metazoa > Arthropoda > Insecta > Lepidoptera > Hesperiidae > Parelbella > Parelbella ahira. The sequence continues at coordinate 20,168 of DWME01002550.1, read as the reverse complement.
AAAGAACCATAGCTATTAAGTGTTAACAATAAGAGTAATATTATTATGAAAACCTACTCGGAAACAACTGTCTATTTGAACATTTTGCTCTTCACTTTGTTAAATAGCAACGACTAGGCATGAATAGTTTGTTGATGAAAACCTATTAGAAAGAAGCTTAGCTGTTTTATTATTGTTAATTAAGTTAATGGAGTTGTAGCATTAAATTGCAATGTAGGGCAAAAGTTTGCATTCATAATTGCGCATTTCCATATCAATTACCTAAGTGGTTATATACACGGATTACTTAAGGCTTATTCACAGTAGAATATTCTCTCGTCAAAGTGTTTGATCAGCAACATAAATACAAAACTGCCTGTACAAATTGACCTGCATATAATTATGTTTCATGTATTAAGATTTACCTTTAGAAATATAAATATAGGAGTAATGAAGATGAAAATTCGATTAAGATACTATGATTCCCGATTAACCTTATAGGTACGCATTGTGAATGAAATGCTTTTATAAATTGGATACTATTTATAAAATAAAAAATTGGATATTAGATACTTATTTGTGATTTTAGTTCTGTTTAAGATTAAACAACTATTAAATCAGTGCCATGCGACTTAAGCGTTTAAAAGACCCTAATATGTTTGATAAGACGAAGTAATTTCGTGATATTTTTTCAATTTTCTCCTACGGTGAGGCAACTATGCAATGAAATGTGAATTATGAAGTTGTAGTCAATGGAAAATTTTCTATCGAGGTAATTTGCTAGGTAAACGAGAAACAAACACTGAACAATAAATGTCATATATAGAAGTTTTGATCTTTTGCAAAGGAATGAAAAACTAAAGGAGAGATGAAAGAGAAGGAAGAAGTAACAAAATTATCGTTAAAACGACAACCCTCATTACATTCTACTAGTTGGTGTCAAATTGCGTGCGTGGGTATAAATTATGAGTTTGTGTCGTGCATCATAGGTAAAATTGCTATTCTTTTGAAAAATCACTCAACAGGAAGTGAATTGGGTCTATCGACCTGGCCACTACGGACAGCAGAGTAATTCAAGATTTAGATACTTTCGAAACAGTTCACAGACAGCAGACATACCGAATAATTATGATTTACATTACGCTCTCTTAAACAAAGGTCTTACGAAGCATTTTCGCTTTCCATCGAAGCGAGGCGAGCCTACGAACAAACGCTCCCTCATCATATAATAAAAGAAAATCTTAACGCATGTATTAGAAACAAATATAGGTACAGTTAAAAATACATATTGTGACCACATATACATATAATTCAAGCAAATTAATTTACCTACAGACAGAAGACAACAGTACTACATATTATAGTGGTACGACCATTGTGGTAAAAACCCTTTAAATTTTTAATTACAGTGAAGCAGGTAGCAATTTTTAAAGTCATAAATTAAAAATAATCTATTTCAATCTATCACGCATAAGAAAAAAACACTATGTGACTGAAAAAACTTGTTTGAGACTAGCGAGGTGGGCAGTAAGTGATTACAACACGCAAACACGTGGCATACAACTTTAAAATTATATTATTCATCGTATTTCGAAAATAGGTTACTGTTAACAATCTATTATGTTAAGTACTCTTGAATAACATACATTTTATGTATTGCGCGCGCTTAGTAATTATCATTTTAATATCGACTTTGTTTATTTGTTATGCGAAGCGCTTAATTCATTTCTAATTCTAATACCAATTTTATTTATATTCTCGCTATCTTACTTTCCGTAGACTGTTATTGTAAGTTAATATAAATACGCAAACAGAACCACAAAACAATTCAGAGGTTACGTCTATTTTCTTAGATAACAACAATTTTTATGTTTATTTTAATTTTACAATTTATAAGTGAACGAGTCAAACGTACATCGAGAAATGTTCGTGTATTCAAAGAATAATATCTATTTTATTAAGACAAAACGAATATTTTACTCGGCTGTGCTTTAAAAAAAAACTTGATGAGAAACTATTGAGATGTTCGAAAGCAAAAGCTCGGTTTACATGTCCCTCGGTAAATAAGTATTCAGACGCGAAGGTGTTTTAACCTTCCTAAACTTGCCACTCTTTTAGTCGCTGAGCGGCGATGCTATCTTTTTGTTTTCACCGAAATTGAAAGAACGTAGAGTAGATTTTTACGTCTCCGTCGAGAAGATGAGAAGGTATACCAGAAAATATATTTATGTCGCACTGCTGCGAAAGTATTTTCCTTGCTATGCGAGGCACTTTGGAGCTGAGTTGACCATGTTGGTCTAGTGCAGATTAACCGAAATATAGTTTAGTGGATAAACAACATTTTAGATAATGTCGTAGAGATCAGTAGAAGTTCAAATAATTTGCTGAATGATAATCATCATCATCATCAGCATCATCGTCATCATCATCGTCATCATCATCACCATCATCATCATCATCAGCCTATCTCAGTACACTGCTGGGCATAGGCCTCCCCCAATGAGCGGCATCGCGCCCGGTCCTTGGCTAATAATATAGGATAATAACCTCACCTATTCTAACGCCGATTTCATTCTTTTACAATTCCGAAAATTTATGATTTTAAAGTGTTCTAGAACTACAACAATTTCAATATAAGAAGTTTCAATATAAGATAGAAAACAATAATAACATTAAATACGCGACTTAAACATCCACTCTAGAGTGTAAGGGTAGATGTTTTTCCCGCTGTAATTCGGGACATATTCGGCCGAAACATTGAGCGAACGATTCCGCTTTTCGCGTTACAGCGCTTTCTTCCCTTTAATGAATAAGACCAAGAACATTACGAAACAATTTAAGTTAACTTTTAATTCGAATATACATAACATGTACGAGTACTGTTGTCACGATTGCTTTGTATAGTAATTGATTTGTATAATAGAGAATCAGATACTATTAATATTCTTTGATCCCTTTTTCAGCATCTAGTTTGAATGACTACAAAAGTATAACAGTTGAAAGTTTTTTTTTCACTTGTAATTAAAAAGTTGTAGGTATATCAAGTTAATTTTGGTTGAGAGCGGTCGACTCTTGTACGACTGATTGCTGAAATGTATCACAAGTGCTGAAATGTTTCACAAGTGAAATTTCAGTCGGTCGATCTATACTATTTATTATTGCTGTTTTTTTTTAAATTGCAGAAATAGGCTCGCGTAGGTGACAATATTTATATGAAATACACCAGAGGTAGGCCACCAATCCGTTGCAACGGAAGTCCGTAACGAATTAGTGACGAGGAGTATGCCACAGGCCTGGCACAGTAACAAAAAAACATGAGTGCAACGCAGTAGGGCTCCAAAAAATCACAGAGAATCTAAATGTTAAAACATTTTCCTTGCAAAAACATACATATTCAATTCTTTCTCAACTTTTATTCAACTGAAATTGAATAAGGAATATGCATTTTTCTTTGAACATACATCAAAGGTTCTGCAGTTGACTTAACGTCATTTCTCGGAAGAAGACGGTTGCACGGGCCGGTAAAGGCTTCGACTTGGGTAAATCTAGTATCCGCTGCAATGCAATCCACTTTGTGGATATCAGCGATCTTTGAAAGCCATGATAACATAAATTTAATTTAAATTCTTATCTGAGGTTCACATTTTTATATTTTTATTGCTTGCTCCTTTTATAAAAGGGTTTTGAAATTGACACTTCAGTTCCTTTTATGCAAATACTTTAAGAATGTACTTTTCTCATATTGGATGGGCTTAATATTGCGATATGTGACTAATATAAATCTTTGCCTTAATAAATAAATAATCCTAGTCTTATTAATAATAATAATAATATAAACTTAAAAACAATAATAGGCATATGTGGTTTTATTGAACGGGCGGAGCAATTACGATCTACCTTTAATACGTTCTTATACTACACAGTAACCATAACATTGTATTTAGTTATTCCTATCGTATACCTATCATGAATGCGATTCATGCATAATCTTATATGCACAGTCGCATATCTTCGATGTAATGCCCCAATTATGTTGATGTAAAAAATTAAGATGATATACTTTAATACACTACAATAATTTTATATTATTCATGACTAAATGCATGATTTTTCAACGTTCATCCGTGTATGACGCCAAATTTAATGAAGTTGTGAGAAATATAAAGAACCTATAAGGATGTTAGTATTTATACCATTAGTTTAGTCTTTAAGAAACTTTACGATAAGAACATCAGCAGTTTTATACCTATATTATGAATCAAAGTACTAGTATATCACATGCGAAGGTTCGTACTCGAAACTGAAGGTAAGGAGACGCAGCCGATAAGCTTATTTTTATAACTTGAACTTCAATACGTCCGTAGCTTTGCTAGACGTATTGTAGAGCCGTAATTTTGTAGGTGCATAGCATTAAGATGAGAAATTATTAAGAATGACATCTTGAAATAGACAAATTTTTATGAATACGTAAATTCGTTTTAGTACCTGATGTGTGTTCATTCATATTAATTGGGAAAGGAATCGAACATAACTGTAGAGATCCTTAAATAATGAATATGTGTCATAAAGCCGACTATTTCATAATAATTTTGCTGAAATTGATTAATTTCATTAATAAATTAACTACTCAAAATACATAATTAGTTATTGGTCATTGGAGTGTAAACTGCGTATTACGTAACGAATTTACGAAATGAAAATGTGGTTTTAAATTATTTTGGTCATAACGTAATTGTGGTGCAGTGTTAATGCGAGGTCGACAAAATTAACGTATTTTGATGAAATAGTACGTTGCGATTTGTGTAACCAAACATTATTTGACATATATTCTGACCATGGTAGTAGGCAGAACGTGGTAAAAAACACAGTTATATTTACTGGCCGCGTACGGGCCACAGCGTAGACGGTGCAAGAAGCCTTGCTCTATGATCTGTAATGCGGATGCCCCGCACGGGGATTAGGGGCAAAAACACTTAAGGAGCCCCATGTTCAACAATGGACAAAAGGTTTTGTATTCCCGAGTTCCACGTCCCATAGAGTATGGGATGAGTCTGTGGCTATACACCGGAAAGAAATCCGGATTCCGAGCTACTATTTTAACCTAGAGAAACTCAACAGTACCCGATCCGTGGATTGAACCAGGACCTTTCGCTGAGACGTCGCAGTTGTAACCACATCTAACGAGGCAGTCAACACGAATGATCAATCAAGTAAAATCATATTTTTCAAGCAACGTTAGATTTTGAAATAATTGAAGCTTGGTCAGATTAATCGCATTCCAACAATCAGTAACTTTCCCGTAAGACATGACGAATATTTTTGGAAAACTTTTGAAGATGTCTAAAATCTTTTCCTTCACCCACATATATGCACTCACCCGGCTTACAACTAGATATACAAAAAATATCACACTCAATAGTGCAACATAAAAAAGCCGCCGTCAAAATAACAAACGGAGTACAGCCAAGCTTACTTCAGCTACTCAATAACAGATGGCGCTCATTGTATTCTCAATGTCTACAACATACTGGGTTTTTGTACACAACCTTTTATAGCCTAGAGCACAATTTAATTTCTGATTATTAAGGTGCATTTTTAATATATTCAGATAGATTATAGATTATTAGTTCCGTTGCTTTAATAATAATATTCTAGTTTCGGAATACAATTTTTCCTAAGAAATTACTCGTGTTCTTTTAAAATGAAATAAAGTTAATTAAATATAATTTACAACAACGGACTCCTTCCCTGTAGAAATTAAAATTGTTTTCGAATCTAAATTAGTTGTTTTCGCGGTTCTAAGGCAATGTTTTTACATATTAAAATAAAAAAAAAACCTAATATAGAAAGGCTGTTCCGCCTCGAGCTCGTGTGGGATATGTGGAATAGATATCCCACAGGAGCTCGAGAGTTTTACTTTCCATAAAGCTTAAACTGTCGCTGTAGTAAATATCAACAAAACAATTCAGCGGTTTGGTCATGAAAATGTAATAAACGCACATATTATTGGCTTGATAGTGATATATTATTACTTGTCTATTATGGGCTTTGATCTCGTGTGACCGATTTTTGAATCCAATCGCGGCCAGCATACGAGTACATACATTAGTGACATTAATTATTTCATGTATGCGGTAATTAAACAGCTTTGAGCTGATTACATTGTTAGGTTTCACGACACTAAATTAATGAACATAACACAACTATTTTCATCAAAGTGTTATTAATGTCATTACATCGACACGCTATCGACATCTCTTTTGGGGTACGCAGAGAACATAAAGTGCTTGTTGTAGTTAGAGTCCCAATTCATTCATCACTTATGCTCATTATGTAATTATTTAAAGGCAATCAAATAAAAAGGCGAGGAATTAAAAATTAAAATGCTGTGATTTTTTTTCTTTAATTAGCAGACAGACAAATTTATCAGTGTTAATAAAATAGACTGTAATAAGAGTATAGTATAATAAAATAGCTTAAAAACATCTTCAACCGGCTCAACATCAGACAGTCGTTTTCCGATGGCGATAAGTTAAATAATTTTTAATAGTCTTAAAGGAACAGAAAAACATTATTTTTCATTGTTTTTTTATAATTCATTACTTCCGCATGGTCAAATTGAAATGACATTATTGTTTAGAAACAAACAATTCTGTACGAGACAACTGAGGGAAGTCAATAATGTACAATAAAATAGAACGACACGATAACCTCATCAATAATTCAATATAAACAATGCCGTAATTGGAAACGACAACAACCTTTCGAAGGCTAACATTGATACCGGTTATAACGGGGCGCTCAATGAATTATTTACGTTACCGTACTACAGACAGAAATAGTTTCGTCTGACAGATATAGGTACTACGAGTATATAGATCTAATTCATCTGTACGGCTTTCGGGGAAATAGAGATTCCATTGCTGGAAATAGTGCTATCACTTTCTATACTTTCACTATCTGTTGTTTTGACGGGACTGGGGAGAGTGAACGCGAAAGGGAAAGGGTATGATGCCCTTGGCGAGGCTTTATAAATATGTTGCGCCCCTATAAATGCATTTTCTTGTTATTGTGCTGAGCATTGAAAGTTCTATTATGAAAAGGAAATGTTTCTGAACGTTCGCTTCGGGGTAATTTCAGGACGTTGTAGCGTTTACATTTAGAGAATTAATGTATTTTATAATTTATATTATTTTAATATTATCTCATGTTGTATGGTTTCGGCAGTTTTAAAGTGTGTGTATGCCACAAAACATGCTTGAAGGATTAGTTTCTATTCTTTCGACATTTTCGTTATTATAATTCTTATTGATTATAACCGTTCAATTGAATTTAATTTTTTGCATGCGTTGTATATTTGATACGGTCATTATCGTAAGTTCTACATTGTGCCAAATATATTTTTTTTAAGAGGCATAAGACTAAATCGTTTTCTCATTAAATTAAAAGTAGCGACCTGTCTTTCTGATTCTTGTGATTTAAAATACGAGTAGCTCGAATCCTCACAAAAGACGATATTAGTAGCGCTAATTTAAAGATCCAGATCAATTACCTTTTATTAATATAACACCGCCTAAAACGGAATATGTTAATTTAGGCAGTCATGTTTCACTAACACGAAATTAGAGGGAATTATGTTAAAGGCTTCATATTAATGAAGCCGAAGTTAATGTTAGGCAAATGCCATGCCGGAGCTCAAATTAACTGTTTTACAGGTAATTTATGTTTTCGATAGTCTTCCTAATTATGATATCACGAAGGGTATAATGTTTATACTGTACATAGTTTCAGTTAATAAAATATTTTCTATTATTATTAGCTTATGAACTCAATACAGACGAGCAGTAGCTAGCTATGACTTAGAGCCTGGCCGTCAAGAACTATGATACGAAGAGAAGCCTAAATGAATGTAAGTTCGATATATATACATATTTAATATATTTCATATCTGTTACTTTAGGGAGTAATTACTGAATAATGATATACTGATGGTGATTAAGCGAACGTCGAAAAGTCAGAACGACACTACATATTTTCATTTAGGTAAACTTCCGCGCCATATCTATCAATTCCTATCTGTTATCCTCATCGACATTTTGGTAACATTTATTTTGAAAAAAATTTATACATATTATTTTATGATTAATCTCTGACAATGTATTGTTATATCAGTCTTTAGACACTATCAAAAAAATCGCAAAGTAAGCTCCGAGAGGATCTGCGCTCTGGAAACCAGACCTCTGATACACTGCATAGACACATATTAATACGTATTTATGTTTATCGAAATTATTCGCACCCAGCCATAGAACAAATACTTAAGTTTATCTTACATAAAATATTATGTTCGTCCTGGGTAGGAATAGATACCTCGACCTCCAGCACAGCAGTTATGTTCACTAACCACAGAACTATCAGGCTTAATCAATTAATTATTAAAAACAAAGTGCACCATAGATTGTGATTTATTAATAAATTATTCTTATACATCTCAGTTTTGAAAACATGTATTTCCACAGTTAAAAGCTAAGTAAGTACATGTTAGCGTGAATTAAATCCGATTGACCGTGGAGTACACCCACACGAAACATTTCGAGTCTTAAGTGTGGCTTCGCGTGTCAGTTGCCCCGGCGACGCTCGCGTGCCCCGCTCTAGATGTATCGTATGCAAATACGAACTGTGCATGATTGTAGTAGACCTTCAACAAAGGGAAAAAAAGAAACACTGAATCAGGGAGCTTTTTCCATTCGAATACATTTTTTAAATTGCATGTAAAGGAAAATAGTTCGCTGATTTATTTCTCCCGCTTTTATACACCGGGGCAAATAATACACACGCGATATCCGCATAATTTCACGTATATTGGAACGTAGCACTTGGGTGTGTACCGCAACCCGATAATAAGTTATTGCGCTGGAATAAAGTACATTACATTGCTTATGAAATATCAAAAGACCTTTTATTTAAATTATAACTATGTTGGTTTATAGTATATCTGTTTATTGAATAGTCTAATAGAATAAATAAAAACGTGTAATGATGGTATATTTATTTTTGTTTATAGAAGCTAAGGAGCTTGGAAAATTCTATTAAACAAAAAAAAATTTCAAGTACGTTATAAAGCGGAAGCTCCTAACGCCGTTGGTCAATTTCATGCTTTTACGTTCGCGCACATCGTGTTACATTATTCATGTAGAAGGATCCCAGCATTTATGTAGATTTTCAATGTTTCTCATGCATTTAAAATTTTTAATTATTAAAGTTCAACGTATTCATGAAATAAAATTTGCCCGGACCGAGAGAATAAATTTGTTACGTACGATACCGAAATGGAACTCCATGAACAATACGACTCTTTAAGTAGATTAAAATCATTATACGGACGAGCGCTATAATTCTTTAACATAAAAGCGCTGAAACAGACCTGGTACACAAAATAGGCGGGCAAATGACTGATACAATCCTATATTGTGCAGGTTACCGGTAAACACTACGTGTTACGTAAGCCTGTCGTTGTCTGGCACAAGTAGCTTACAGTAATTATATAAACCGTTTAACAAGTTGAAGTTCGAGTCGCGCAGCCGTCAGGTGCAACAGTGAACGTTGATAGTTCCCGTGTAAAACTTGGAATCTCTTGTAAGTTACCGGGTAGACTTTGGAGTGACAAAATTGAATACACTTTCGTCGAATAAGCTACAACAAACAGGCCAGTTGCACTGAGACTTTCCAACTTTTATTGAATAAAATTGAGCAAACTTTATCTTATTTCAACGTCTGACATTTTTCTGTGCTTGTCTAGTGTAGTTTTATTTATATTGCTGTGCATTTGTGCATGAATTAAGGGTTTATCACGTGGTTACATACGAGTATATATTAACTGCCTCGAGTTGTTGCAAACGCGATTGCCGATCGGGAGGTCCTGGGTTCCAATCCCGGGTCGGGTACTATTGAATTTTTCAAATTCAGAATTTCTAGTAGTGACTCGAAGCCTAGATCAGTGCCCGGTGTATGGCAATAGGCTCACCACCTATTCCATGGGACGTAAACGTAACTGGTGAAATGTGGCAATGTAGTTACTACACTCCTCAGCCTATCCCTTCGGGAACTGTAATTTCCAAAGGGATATGCTGTGGAGTGATGTAGTGTTATGTTACGTTACATAATATGTATCCTGTTTATATTAATCTATACGCTGACAGACTAACATTTATAAACTTAGTATTTTACTGTTGAATACTTTAGGAACAACAAAGATAAATTCATAAAAGTGATGTACGCTTTGTCAAAACATGTATATTTCTGTGTTTTTGTAATAAAGCACCAGTTAGCGAACACAAACAAAATTTTATTGAACTATATGATAAAGTCATTCACGCAATTGAACGATTGAACGATAGTGTTCTGAAATGTGCGATTGCATTTAAATATTGAAGTGCCCTTACTAAACTGTTTGTCGCTTTATACTTTTTTCAAATGTAGTAGTTCAAAAGTTATATGTCATTACATACCTATTATAAATGTTATGTTATTCTATAAAAATGATGGTTCGCTGTTTTTCCTTCATCATCATCATCGGCCTCTCTCAGTCCACTGCTGGACATAGGCCATCCCCAATGAACGCTATCGCGCCCTGTGTGTTGTGTGTTCATTACTTCATTAAATGTTCATTATTATTCAAATCAGATTTCCATAATTATATTTTTAAAGCCGTATTTTCCACCTACAATCAATTCACCTTTTTTGTATGTTGATTAAATTTTGTTTTTAAAATCGTAACAAACAAGATTTTGAATAATATAGTTATTTATGGTTAAAATCGGGTCTGAATAATGTGCTACAATATCGCATCTTCAATTATTTTAGTTTTAACCACAACTATTCCATATAGCTACAATTTGATTTGCCTTTCAAAACACAATAAAAACACACGTTTAAGCAATTTAGGATAATCAGTACTTATCTCTTCATTTAACAATGGTGAGAGTGTTCCGAAAAGATTTTTATACTTACAGACATAAGGATTTTTATTTCCTTTAATACAGTTTTGAAACTAAAATAAATATTATGAAATTATGATATAATGGTTAAAGGGGAAAAAATATTTTTTATCATGTTACTGTTTTTAAATGCTTGTTACTTACGTTAGGTACTTGTCTCGTACATATCGACGTTACAATATTAAATGTTATCGATATAAGTGTTTGTAATAGCGAATAAACTGAAATAGGAGAATATTATCTTGAATTACCTGCATGTGTGTTGGCCGACGGGTTATCTGACCCAATTGTTCCCACTCAGTACGGGAAACTATTGACGAAAGCATATTATGACATAACGGAATTGTCTTTATTATGACACAACTCACCGATTTTATGTCACGCGATTTGGAAATATTGGAAACACGTCAGTGGATATATTTATACATAGTTACGAGAACATATTTATTTGCTAAGTAAAAGTTGAATTTGAATTTGAATTTATACTCATTAACAATTAAAATATTTGCGATTACCACAAGTTTATTATGAAGATTTCTCACAAGTATCTGTGTTATAGAAAGTGACATGTTAGTGAGTATATGCGAGGATCAACCAAGAAATATTACTTGAAATGACAGGAACAATGAATAACGAGACTCGAGAAAATACACCCTCATTGTTAAGCATATGTGATGCGTTGAACAAATATTTACGAATAACGAAGGACAAGAATACAATTTAGAGGGTGGTTTGAGGGGTTGGGAGTAGTGTGTACCATTCGGGACAAGTGTAATAGTGTGAGATGGCGCTATACAACATGAGAGCTTCCATCTCTTTCATTATACACGAAATGTCACGTTGGGGCGCTTTAAAATTTCGTGTTGGCACCGAGACGCGGCCCGACATTCATATCGCTGTGACTGCGGCTAAAGCAAACCTTACGATGTAGCTGATTTTGTAAAAAAAAATTGACTCATAATATTTTGTTCTATAACGGACATTTTCATAGAAATTACCTTGTTTTTTTCGTGCAAACCTGTAATAATGCAACACTTTAATTTAGACATGATATAGCAATGTCGGTAAATATTTTAGCTTACTGATTTTATTATTGTTAGGCTGCAATTATAGATATATTTTATTATAATATTGTAAAACACTAAGGTTAAGAAGAGTTAATAATAAATAAAGTGTAAATAAATAAACCTGTTCGAGTTTAACTTCAAGGCGTTACTTAAAATATCCGTTACTTTCTATATTTACTGTAGATAATGAATTGAATGCGTACCCTTAAAAAAAATTTAACTTTTGAATGCGTACCCTAAAAAAAATTTTAACTTTTACCGAAACCATTATTAGATTAGAACTCAGGCACGCTAAGCAGCGTTCATCCGACCTAGCTTAAACGTATGTTCGTATTCACATCCGAACAACGCTGTAAGCTCATGAAACATGCAAAGTTCATTAAATAAATACGAGGAAAAGTCGACTAAAAGCGTTTGCAGTATGCAGTTTGGGCCCCGAACCGCCAGAACGAGGAAAGAAAATCGAGTTAAACTAGATTTCCCAACATTAACGGATTACGACTCTACATTTAAAATTTTCTACTAAAAACATGCTAATTGAGTGTTCTAACAATATTTTACGAGGTTAGTCTGTTTATAACTGTTTACCGTGTATTGTTAATATTTTTTACAAATACCTACCACTAATAAGAGTAGTATTTGAAAAAATCACTCTGGGGATTTTTTTGTACGCGCCAAATGAAGTATTACTTCAATAATTTTGTTTCTCCTTTAAAAGCAATGTTAAGCATTCTAAAATGCTACAAAGTGGGTATGATAAGCTAAGATTGTGTATAAACAAAATGTCTACATTTTACTCGTAATCAAATAATAGTTAACTATCTGCTTAAATAAAATAATGACATTGCAAAATGTACAAGACAGTACGCAACATACGTTCGGTATCAGATGTGTACGCCGGATGCTATAATTAGGGCGCGCTGTAAACTTGACTTATGGAAACGCGTCCTATATAAATCGGTCGATAGGGATCACTACGTCTGGCGTATGTTTGTAAACAATGCCGGTCGCGTTCGATGCCCCACGGTGCCACGTGCACTGGGGGCGAGTGCGCCTGCTTCCAACGGCCATTCCCTATTGGTAGGTGCATTTCCCGCGCTCGGCGTTTCGCTGCATCTGATAACTTCGACAAGTAACTTTACGAGCGCGGCCGGATCGCGATAGCGGGGCGCCGTATTGCTTCCCGCAATTTATTTCATTCAAATATTTCACGCGACCGATTTTTCAATGAACAAAGTTGTGATAAAAAAAGTTTTATAACTTGGCTTCTTTTGTTTATTTTTAGCTCTTTGTTTATTTGTAACTTTTAAATTTGAGTGTGTTATTCTTATTGGTTGAGCAAAATACGATTGTTTTATTTACGTACGTATAAATACGTGAACGTGAAGATTTCTGAGTACTTGATTTGATCGCGAAGTAGTAGGTAGCGCTGCATCAATTTATATTGTTTATTTTTACTTGATGATATTTAATATCTCAGAAAGTGTCAGGCACTGATACTTTGATATTTAAAATAGTTAAGGGCATCAGTGGATAAGAATGAATTAACAGGTGATATAAAGTAGAGAGTATTATTTAGAATTCATTACAGGTAAGTAACTACTTGTAAATTAAGCAAACTAATTACAGTTTTTTCGCTAAGTAACTATAATTAGCTTGCTTAATGTATACTAGTGATATGTAGAATATCATTCATTTTTTATTTTTCATTTCGTTACAAATTTTTTAACAGTTTAAATTCTTGGACCTTATCGCTTTACTTCGTATCATGACACCATAATTGAGGACGGATTACACCCACACGGCTTTCGAGCTTCGTCACTAAGATAATAATTGTATCCGACAAATTTCCAGAAACTCCTTTCTTATTTTATTTACTGTAAATGTACATTGATATTTAAATTCCATTTCAAATAAATAATAAGACGTAAATGTTAAAATATGTCCATACTAAAATAATTTCCTTTATAATGATATTTAAGTAAATATAATAAATAAAATACACGATAACCTTCAATAACAACAAATCATTCTTGTTTTATAATCGGCATAAAACGAATAGAAACCGTAACTTAAACATTCAAAAATAGTCCCATAGCATTATTCAATAAAAAGAAGTGGCAAAGATTGTTCGAAAAGCTTACAAAGTTCCGATTTATCGGTGTCTACTAGTCGAGTGTCTGTTTAGATGAAGTTGCTTATCTTCAGAGTAAACACGCTCAGTCTATTAACTAATGTGCCATCGCTTTGACTTAACTACTTTATGCCAGTCTAGACCGTAGTAATGAATTTTCGCTGTTAGCCTCGTAGAGCGTGATGTTAACCCCACTCGCATTTCCTAGATGTACAAAGTTTGAAAACAAATTTAGTAAACCAGTTTCAGCTAAACTGAGCCACTGGTTACTTGGGTAACCACAACTTCAAGAGGTAAAATTCAGTTCTGTTTGCATTTGAAATGTATGAATTATTTTCATTGAATAAAACAAATGAGCACATTCTTTTAAATATAAAATAAATACTTTTCGGTAAATTACTTACTGTAATTATTTTTAAATATAAAATAAATACTGTACGGTAAATTACGGCAATTACTAAATGCTTAAATTTTTTTTTTAATTATTTATCATTTAAAAGCTCTCTGTTGCTTTCCGGTCAAAAACCGATTGATGTTAAATCAAGTACGTAGTAAGTAGATTTTCACCCGTAATGTGCAATCTTCAGTGAACTCCGAACTGAGAGTTTTAATGGAGAGCATTTAATCTTTAAGTCGTGAATCATAAATGCCGATAAATTCGATGACTCTCAACGCTGAACGGCATTTCAGAGCAATCAACGGAAGTCGCTAACAGTGACGTAAAGTGTCGAGGCTAACGACATAGTCCAATTTCCCAACTGTTTCCACAGTTATTTCATTTTCAACTAGCGATCGGCACGTGGTATGTCACGTGCAAACAAGGTAAAAATTGTAATTTTCCTACCTACATATTTTTGTCAATTGATATGTCATTATTATATAACATTCATTAAATTATTATTTCAATATTTACATTAATTGTAATGGTGTTTCATGTATTTCCCATACTCATTTTTTTTTAAAGTATGGCTTAGTTGAACAGCATTTGAAAATGATATTAATTCATGATCAATAAAATGTGGAAGCCCAAAAACCGTTCACTGAATACATTTCGACGATAAAGGCTTTTAATTATGGAATGCAATCAAAAAGGGTTGTTCGGTACAGTTAAACGTGAGCGCTAATAAATTAGTCCAATTTCCGGAACCCGTTCACTCGCTCATTCCAATTTCAAGTACCAATCAACTTCACGTCGCCATTTTAGAACACTGCGTCCAAAACTAGAATGGAACATTAATGTATGCTGGATCGTTAAATCTCGTAATATTTTTTATGAAGTAAAGTATTTTGAGGTTATGTTAGTTTACTGTATTCTTTAAATTAATTCAAACTAACTCATACTTATTGTCTAGGAAACAATTGGACACACCTCGAACTACTAAATGTGTTTTAATATTACACACATGAAATATACATAATAACATAATTTTAAGACCACAGCGGCAAAAGTTGTGAATCGGTTATCGATTGTGTTAGCAGAAAAACTTCTTACTTAGTCATATTAAGAATAATTACAATCAAATCTCATAGTAGGTGTACTTGGCATTGCAGTTCATAACTACAGAAGGTGCGGAAGAAAGTAATCAAAAGTACAATTCTGAAAAGCTACGCAAAAATATAAATGAACGAGGTTCCTAAAAGTAGACAATTCCTTAAAATATCTTCTCTAAAGTAATCAGTTTCAAGTGAAAATTTGGAGAGGAAAAAATATTTCTGTTCTATTCCAAGGAAGCTTACGTAATTGTGGCGAATATTATGTCTACCTATAAATGTAGTACAAACCATTGTCTATTGTTCAAAGAATAGACGTGTTTTGTTTATAATGAATTGTCAGGGTTTACGACTTCGACCTTTCGCCGTTTAAAATTTTGCGAATATAATCCCAGTTCGTGATTTAAATTCCACTGTTGTACAGTCAACGATATATGGGATTAAAATTGTGATTTATATTCAGAAATGTTCGTACGAAATGCGTGAAATTTTTTTAAACAAGTGCCTCCATTGAAAAAATCGCCGCAGTCCCGACGAACAACCTGTGGACTAACTTTTGGGACTAACGAACGTAACGTGCAAATTTGGTTTGGCCTTTCCGTACGAAAAAGTTTGTTGTTAAAATTGGTCTGAATGAAAGCAATGTTTTAAATCGGTAGCGTTTCGAGGGAATTGTTGAAATAACTTAATCAAATCGTCACATGCTAGTTAGGTTTTCTTTGATTTAAAAGAAAATACGACTTATTTTTATTTGACTTGATTATTTTAAAAACTCCTCTTGATCTTGAAATTTTAAACTCTAGTTTCTTCTAAGTAGTAACTTTAGAGTAATTGTTAGCAGAATTGTCAAATACTGAAAGCTATTAAATTTGATAAGGATATAACGTCCGCAATGATAAGAAATATTTATGATAAAAGCAAAGCAAAGGCATTGACATAATCTCCTAAAATACTCAGAAAAAACCTACCATGACGTACCCGATTTGGCAGCTAGCATACATTTTTACTTGGGGAATATAAGAAAGCATAAGTCTGACGTCACAATCTTAATTGTTCGTGGGAGTTTAAAGTGCATTGTGCGTAAAATATGACGGGAATTTCACACAAAAGAACACACTTGTGTGGTGTAATGTTTACCCTCACATTATTTAATTAATTAACTAAATTCAACGGAAACAGAGAAGATTTTAACTGTTATGGTATTTATTGCTTAATTTTGCATTGTAATAATGTAACACAATCGTATTTATTATATTGTTTTCCATACTAAGAACCTTTATATTTCTCTGAAAAGTACTTTAACAAGAAATACCTCGGAAGGTCTTTTATTCAGCGCAGTTTTCTAAATGAATCTTGTTGCATTCTTGTTTAAGCGGACGTTGTTAAGGAAAGAAGGAAGAAATAAATAATTTTAATTTAAGTGTAAGCTTACATTAAAAATAGTTATGATAAAAAAATATACTTTTAATTATTAGTAGCTTTTGCCTCGTAATTTTTTTGAGTGAAATATTAATATCAATTGTAACAAAATTCTATTTGAACCTGGTGCGTTTTCACAAAGGTTTTTATTTGTTTAATACATAGATTAAAAAACGGTCACTTAGTACAATATAAACAAATTTATCATGACATTCGAATAATTATTAAACATTAAGAGCTGCAACGTTCAGTAGCTAAATGGAATTCCACACAATAGTGTACACGAATAGAACTGTGGATTTAGATACGTGTAGTAACAAACAAGAATTACCGAAGCGCAGAGAAATGCTGCAACTGAAGACATGTCATTAATATTCTCTCAGGGTTGTAACAGTGCCAAGAGTGCTTTTTGTTCTTTTACCGAATTTCTTATCTAATTCTTTTACCGATATACGATACCTCTGTAACGATGAAAAATTCTAAAATTTGCTTTTGTACCTACTCGTAGGTATATTGTTAATGGTTATATTTTTCATATTTAAAACTGTTATCTCATCATAGCATGGCTTGAGTTGAAAGCGTACTGCATTTTGCTACTAATGTGCAACCGCGCATTGCAGTAAAATCCGGTTTACTTGAATACATTACGTCCACACACAAGTTTCTAGTGACTGAGATCATTATACGAGCTTCCTAAAAATATTGTTCTCACCTTTTTTCCCAGTTTGAATTGACAAAGAGATTTCTTTCGAAATTCATGAAAAATAAAGAGACCTGCTTTTAGACCTCGGTAGGCACCTAGCGTTATAAGACATTTTGTCATTCTTAGTGAACCTAGCGTCATTAGCATCTTTAAGAAGAGGCTTCACTTTCTACCTCGTCGCCGTCATTTGTCGTAAACATTGTTTTCCACGAGCGGAGCTACTGTATGAAACTCGTAAATGTTAAAAATAGAATTCCGTCAGTTCGGACTTTACATCTTATGGTCTTTTCATAATGGTATCTCTATATATAATATAGGTACGCCTAAATCTATTAGAGTCTGAATAGGCTCGAATTGTCACATATAGTTCGTGGAGCGCATTTATTTAAAATTTTATGCAGTAAAAAAATGAAGCCCGGATATTGTCTCTGCTTAAATATAAATGTGAAATCTACTTCTGTTTTAAATGGTCCTTTCAGTGGGTGAAAAGAACGAGTCATTTTGCCTATTTTGTTTTAAACAACATTATATTTTAAATCTTTACTAAAGGTACATAAGATGTTCAATATATAATTTTAATTTTGTGACCGATATTCAATTCAGATTATATCTGTTGGCCAAAAAGTTATCACAGTTCATATAATAACATGTTTTTTTGTTGTTTCCTATTACATCTATTTGTAC
Organism: Parelbella ahira ahira; assembly: GCA_018244795.1. Lineage (NCBI taxonomy): Eukaryota > Metazoa > Arthropoda > Insecta > Lepidoptera > Hesperiidae > Parelbella > Parelbella ahira. Next base: position 1,694 of record DWME01002550.1, on the reverse strand, counting down.
AGAGTTCAAATAATGCAAAAGAAAACTATATCCATTTTGTAAATATTGAGCATGGGAGAATCTACCTTTTATTGTAGTGCTACGTATGAAAATTGTTTGCTCTAAAATTATTGTTGATTAAGAAACCTGAAATTTACCGGTACCGTTATCCTACTTCTATATTCATCACATGATCCTCGCCCACAACGCCTCAGGCATCTTGGGAAATCCGTATATCTAGAACGATTTCCTTTTTTACATAATGTAAAATACCGCAACGTCGCTACGACAAGGTTTCCTTAACATTTTTGAATTTGGGAATAACTGTCCATGATGTTCATGTGTACATACAATTACTGATTGTCAAAGATGCATTGTTATATTCGCCTTCATCCGTTTTCTGTACAAACACCAAAAATATACATCATCATCATCATCGTCATGTTATTTATCGCTATACGTAAATCTTCAATAACACGAATTGGACACTAGGATAAGAAAACAATGCACAAAAACCAGAGAAGAGCCAGACCTGCTTTACCAGTTCACAGAAAGTTTTGACACATACAGAGTTTTTATCGAAATTAGGTTTAAGTTAGGGAACTATTCGTGTATTTTTTTTTTTTATTTGTTTTAAACCTCCTTGAATTAGTTTTGAGTAGTTCGAAGGGTTCACACTATCACGTGGCCTAAAGAATTGTCGATTCATCGGCAACAACGAAAGCACTTGGCCGAATTATGCCAAATCAATATTTTCGGGGGCTAGACGCTTGCCGTTAGATGTATTTATTTTATTACTTGCAATGTAATTCGGTGTTAAGGCGCGTCTGAATCGCACACTGTTCTAATTATTATCCTTTAAATGAAATGGAAGAGACAATTAAACCAGACAAAAAATTGAGACCACGTCCATTGTCCATGAGCATTAAATAGAATATTAATGCAAATTTATACGTGTATTTAATGTTATTTATCTTAAACGTGTTTATGTTGTGGAAAGTGTTAAATAATTGTTTGGTGACTTTGTTTTTATATATACTAATTTCACGTTATAGATTCACACTTCACATTAGCATTTACAAGAATAGTTTAAAATATGGTTTACGATATGGTGCATTAAATTAAAAAAAAATATAATTCATGCTGTGTATTTATTATACGTATAATAATCAGATTCTATACAATTTGAAAGGTATAATTGACATAAAAAATTATGTACCTATAGCAAATATTAAAAAAGGAAATTAAAAATGAAAAAATTTTTTTTTTAATTATTATAATTCTTATTGAGTAATATTCAGATTATAATTATCAATTACTCTGGTTAAATTTAAATTTCACAATTCCATTACAGATGCACATTTAAGATGTCGTTTTCTAATAGCCATTAGGCTCGATCTTTGAATTGGATTATGATAGTTTGTATTTGTTAAAATATAATTATTCACAATATAGTTGACCCAAAATATATATTTATAAATTATTTATCAAGTATTTGAAAGAATTTGTAAATAGTAAAATTAATTGTTTCAGAGACTGTCCTCACGATTTCCCGCTATTCAAGAGGCCTATTGTTTTTTTATAATTGCCATGGCTATATTAGGGATAGATGTGTTGGTAAAGTTAGTTTTTAATTAAAAAAAAAAAAAAAAAAAAAAAAAAAAAAAAAAAAAAAAAAAAAAAAAAAAAAAAAAAAAAAAAAAAAAAAAAAAAAA